>PVKH010015259.1:0-16143 GCA_004027955.1 Chaetophractus vellerosus | reverse complement strand
ACCTCACACAATATACAAAAATTAACTCAAAATGGATGAAAGACCTAAATATAAACCAAAGTTATAAAGCTCCTAGAAGAAAACAAGGGGGGGGGGTCAAATGTGGCTCAAATGGTTGGGTGTCCATCTCCCATATGGAGGGACCTGGGTTTGATCCCTGGAAACTCTTGGTAAAAATGAAGAAAAATACAGAAGGCATGTGGGCCACCAGGCCCTGTGCAAGGGTGCCCAGACCCCATGTGCAGGTGCACCACCAGGTCCCCTTAGCCACACAGCAAGATGACAACATAACAGGAGGGTGATGCAGGGAACAGCCAAGACAAGATGCACCGAAAAACCAGGAACTAAGGTGGCGCAGGCAGTAGGACGCCTCTCTCCTACATCGGAGATTCCCAGGATCGAATTCCAGTGAAGACAGGAGGAGAAGGAGGAGAAGAGAGGGCAGGAATAAGACACAGAGAATTGCCCAGTGAATAGACACAAAAATGGGAGGGGGGGTTTAAAAATGGATAAAAGTCAGTAAGTAAATAAATAAATCTTTGGGGAAAAAAAAGAGATTTATAAAAAAAAAAAACATAGGGCAGCAGCTTCAGGATCTTGTGTTAGGCAATGCTTTCTTAGATTTTACACCAAAACATGAAAAATAAAGGAAAAAAATAGATAAATGGAACTTAATCAAAATTAAACTTTTGTCCACCAAAGGACTTAATCATGAAAGTAAAAAGACAACCTACAGAATGGGAAAAAATATTTGGAAGCCACATCCCTGAGAAAGATTTAATAACCAGAATGATAAATCCACTCAACAATTAAAAGACAAAAAATCCAATTTTAAAAATAGGCAAAAGACTTGAATAGACATTTCTTCAAAGAAGATATACAAATGGCCAAAAAGTACATGAAAAGATGCTTAATATCATTAGCCATTAGAGAAATGTAAATCAAACCCACAATAAGATACCATTTTTTTAAATTAAAACACACACACACACACACACACAAAATAACAAGTGTTGAAGAAGATGTGGAGAAATAGGAACACACATTCATTGTTAGTGAGAATGCAAAATGGCGCCTCTGTGGAAGACACTTGGGCATTTATTCAGAAAGTTAAAAATAGGGGAAGCAGCTGTGGCTCAATTGGTTGGGCTCCCGTTTACCATATGGGAGGCCCCAGGTTCGATTCCTGGGGCCTCCTGGTGAAGGCAAGCCCGCCTGTGCGGTGAGGTAAGCTGACGGCCTGCGCGGTGCACAAGCATGCACAAGCAGCAAGGGGGGATAAATTAAATAAATAAATAATAAAATAAAATAAAATAAAATAAATGGATTTGTTAAAAAAAAAAAAAGAATTTTCATATGACCTGATAATCCCACTACTAGGTATATACCCAAAATAATTGAAAGCAGGGACTTGAACAGACATTTGCACACTGTTGCTTATAGCAGCATTGTTCACAATTCCTAAAAGATGGAAGCAACTCAAGAGTCATCAACTAATGAATGGATAAATAAAATGTGGCATATATATACAATGGAATATTATTCAGCCATAAAAAGAAATGAAGTTCTGATCCTGACGACGGCACGGATGAAACATGAAGACATCATGTTGAGTGAAATAAGCCAGACACAAAAGGACAAATATTTTATGATCTCACTGCTATGAAATAATTAAAATAAGCAAATTCATAGAGTTAGGAATTAGAATACAAGGAGAATATTCTCAAGAGGGTGGGAATGGACAGTTAATGCTTAATTGGTATGGAGTTTCTGTTTGGGGTGATGAAAAATTTTGGTAATAGATGGTGGTGATGGTAGCACAACATCACGAAGGTGATTAACAGCACTGAATTATATACTTAAATGTGATTAAAAGGGAAAAGTTTAGGTTGTATATATGTTACTCGAAAAAATTGTTTTTTAAACTTGTAGGACTATGCCAACACAGACACTAAACTCTAATATAAACTCTGGAGTGTAGTTAATAGTATAATGATGATGTTAATATTGTTTCATCAATTGTAACAAAGCTGCCACACCAATGAAAATTCTTAAAAATTAGGGATAACTATACTTGTGAGTGGGGTATGTGGGAACTCTGGCTTTCTGCATGATTTTTCTAGTAAACAAACAACTTCTCTAATAAAAAATATACATATTTTTTAAATGGGGTGGGGGGAGTGACCTCTGGGCCCTTAACTTCTATTGGCAGACAGTAGCCTAAGAAAGTAGCTCGAAGGGCCTATTTTCCAATGCCTTCTTCAGAGATGGCCAAGGAGGGTGAAGGAAAAGCAGAGCCATCTCAGAAGGGAATTATCGACTAGAGAGCCTCTTCCAAGGAACAAAACCAGGAACTAGTCAAGGAACATTCTTCACCCCCAGAATAAGGGGACCTGGCAACATTTCCCTAGCAGGATTTTAGAACTGCTATGAACCAGTGACTGCTATCTAGCTTTCTTTATCCCCAATTTGGGTGGGAGCCTTTGTTCCAATATCTTGGTCCTGTTCAATATTGTTGGGTGTCTAGAAAGCAGATAACTTGTCTTTAGCTCATAGGACTTCAAATTAAGAGGAGCTGTACCTGGATCTGATGTAAATCATGTGATCCTGGACTTTGAGCTTGATACTGTGGTTGGGTATCCTGGGATGGGTGTAGGCATATTTTGCACATGAGAAATAACAAGAATAGTTTTGGCCATGAGAGCAGACTATGGAAGGTTGCAGAAATGGTCCTAATTTTTTACCTCCCCCTCTGTCTATACCTTTTGCCAAGTAACTTTGCAGTGTCCTTCCATCAGGGACAGAGTGACCCTTGACAGTAAGCTTGACCATGTGTTGTGCAGTGGCCAATAAGATGTTACTAGACACGATAAAATCAGAGGCTTGAAATGGATTTGTTCACTGGAGCTTCCTCTATTGCACCTCAGTCACTGTTTCCAGAAAATACCCAGACTAGCCTGATAGTCCCAAAAATGAAGTGATGCGAAACAAATGGAATAGCCAAAGTCACCCTTGATCAGCTGACAGCCTACTGACCCCCAGGCATTTAAACGAGTCTTGTTGAGATCAGCAGAGCCACAATTGGCCCCAGATGTGTGAACAAATGTTATTGTGATTTTGGTTCTCTTTCATAGAAACCACCACCCTTTTGTTAAAATAGTCTTTTTTTTCCCAGACAAATTAATCTTATATATGAAAGTTTTCTTTTACAAGACTACTCTCTAGACATGATAAACGGAGGCCTCCAAATCACTTGACACCCCTATCAATAAGCTCTCTGTCCCACACAGGAATGCAGAAAGGGTATTTGACAAACCCAGAAAAACTTTTTTTAAAAATTTGTGTAATAAAATTTATTAGGCTAGATGAAACCAAACTAAGAGTCATGTCAGTGGGCTGGAATGTCAGTTTCTTCTGGGTTGAAGAGAGAAGAAGAATTATTCTGAGAATGAAGAAAACTTACGTAAAAAAGGAAGACTGAACTGAATGAGGAGGCTGGAGGGGCCATGGGGGTGCCATGTGCATGGTCCCCACCTTCCACCCTGCCTCAGCCTGGTAGGGATGAGCAGTCTCTGCAGCAACCACTCCCAGGGACTATGCAAATGGGAGAAGAAAATCTCCTTCTCTCGGTGGTGCGTGAGGGGGACCTTGGGGCATCTCTGCTATCTCACCTTCTTCCTCTTGAGCCCCAGGATCCTCTGTGGGTCTGTCTGGGGTGTGGCGTTCTTTTAGCTCAAGCATTGTGGGCTTCTTCAGGGCAGCAAAGCGCTCTTCCCAGGTGCCTGTGGATTTCTGATATGCCTCATGCCTCTTGAAGAGCTTCTCCACACTGTCTACCATGTGTCCAAAGTTCTGGCTGGCCATGTAGCACTCTTGGCCACCCTACTTCCATTTAGGCAACACATGGAGTGGCAGCAAGATATTTGACCAAAGGTGAGACATCCTCTGAGAATGAAATGAAGACACTATGCTATGGTATGAAAGACGTTAAAAATCTGCAAAGGAACACACACTGTAAATACGTGATTATATAGTATCAAAGACAACCAGCTTCAGTATCTCAGCTGAAAACTCTAAGATATGTCAAGAATGTAATTGTTCTTCCCCTTTCCCCAGCCTAATCCAAGGGAAAAAGGACCTGATACTAGTTTTCCCACACTCCCTTCTGCTAGTTCAATTGCTCCAGTAAGCAAGATCATCAGTGTAACTTCCCTGGCTCTGACTTCTTCCTCAACAAGTAACCTGCTGATTAAAAATTTGTTTCTCATAGAATTATCTCCACAGGTTCAGAATATATCATTGAGTGAATACCAGACTTTTGATAATTATATAAAAATTAGTATTCTGCTTTACATACCAGAATCTTTTGAATTTAGGAGCTATGAATCTGTCCCCTAGACATTACTTCAGGGTGCACTGGCAAGAACAGTTTCTCCATGTGCAGGTGCAAGAACCATATCCTGGCCTGTGATGTCCTCTGTGAGGTATCAAAGTGGTGGGAAGTCTGGTCTGGTAGCCATCCAGCCTGGCCACTAACCCACTGCTTCCTAACAACAATAGGTCATTTCTCCCCAAAGTTCCAAAGTTAGCACAGTCAAAATAAGCTGTGGTGGTTTGGAGAAGTATGCACCCCAGAAAAACATGTTCTTATACTTAACCCATTCCTGTGAGTATGAACCCATTGTAAGTAGGAACTTTTGATGAGGCTGCTTCATTAAGATGAGGCCTATGTCAATCAGGATGGGTCTATTATTGGTTTTTTAAATAAGAGAATGAAATTCAGATATATATAAAGAAAGCCACAAAGGGAGCAGCCAGAAGCTGAATGACAATGGAATCCAGAAAAGAAGGGAGAGACTAGGAGACGCTGCCATGTGCCTTGCCATGGGACAAGCTAAGGACCAAGAATCCCTGGCAGCCAGCCCCAGAACACCAAAGTCTTCAGAAGAGAGCATCACCTTGATAATGCTTGATTTGGACTTTCTATAAGCCTCAAAACTGAGCTAATAGACTCCCATTGTTTAAGCCAACCCATTGCATGGTATTTGCTTGAGTAGCCAAGGAAACTAAAACAGAAGCATTCATTTGTTTTTCACTGAGTCCCTATAAACCAGGAGCAGATTAGACATGTTATCTCTGGAAAGAGTATTAACATAGGAGTAAAAAGAAGTGGGTTTAAATTCTTTATCTGCTTTACTAGGTTGGTGGTTTTGACAATTTCAACATCTGTAAAATTAGGTTAATATTTGCCTCATAGGATAATCATGAAGATTAAATGGAATAACACATATGAATATGTCTAGCATCATGCTAATTTTAGTAGATGCTCAATAAATGTTAGTTTCCTTCCTTGCTTCCACTACTTTCTAAAAATAGAGGTACACTTTAGAATTTTTTCCCCTCCTCCTGTCAGATTAGTGTCTGGGGGAGCTGGTGATTGGGTTGCTGCTGCTGATAACCAGGGTAAGGAGAATAGTTATATGGAAAAACCAGTGCCAGCTTTTATTAATAAAAAAGAGAGGAAACTGCAAAGAAGATCGAGAAGTTGCGGCCATAGAAATGAGAGAAAAAGCAGTGGAAGGTGACGTCCAAGAGAAGGAAAGAGAAGCTTTCAAAAAGGGAGTGGTCAAAATGCTCTAGTGGGTCAAACCAGTTCAAACGCCGTAGAGAAATTAAGTAAGTTAAAGACGGAGAACTGTCTTCTGGACTTAGTAACTTGGAGGCCATTGGTGACCTTAGCAAAAGTGTTTCCGTGGGACTTGGTGGGACACCAGTTTGCAACAGGTTGAGGAGAGAATGGGAAAAAACCAGAACTGGAAGAGATTGGACACATGCTTTCAACTCTGGCTTTGAAGGGAAGGAAAGAGGTAGGAGAGTAGTTATAGGAGGACATAGGACCAAGAAAGTTTATCTGCTTAGATAAAAGAGATTTATTTATTTATTTATTTTTTTAAAAGATTTATTTATTTTATTACATATGTCCCCTTCCCCCCCCCCCTTGTGGGCGGCTTCTGCTTCCGTTCACGGCCGGCTTTCAGTTCGCGGGTGGCTGGCTGCGCTCCATTTGCGGGCCACCTGCCCTGCCCGTGGCGGCTTTTGCCCTGTCTGTGGCAGCTTTTTGCCCTGCCCACGGCGGCTCTGGCCCGCCCTTGGCGGCTTGCCCTTCTCAAGGCGGTCTGCCCGCTAGGAGAGGTCCCCGGGAACCGAACCCGGGGCTTCCCATGTGGTATGCCAGCGCCCTATCCACTGGGCTATGGAGCCGGCCCCAGATAAAAGAGATTTATACAAGTTAAATTCTGGATATAGAGGAGACAATAGAAAGGGAAGGTACAAGGTACAGAAACAGAGGATAATGGAGAAGGACTGGTAAGTTCCTGAAGAGGTAGACTAGGCTGGGACCCTGGATATAGGTAGATAGAGAACCTTCAAGAGGAGGGCCACCTCTTTAATTGGAACAGGAAAAGGCAAGGTATAGACACAGGTCAATGGATAGATTTGGAGTGAGAAAGTTCAGGAACCACCCTTTGGATAGATTCTGTTTTCTCTGTGAAGTAAGAATTTAGGTTATCTTCTGGGAGTGAAAAGGAAGGAAAAGGAGAATTAGATGTTAGAGGGAAAAGGTAAAAGAATAAAAGAAAAAAAAAACCATCTGGAGCATGGAGGAGAGAGTTATCTAGAGAAAGAGCTGAAGTTGATGACTCCAAATTTATCTGGACCTATATGTAGGGCTCTGTGGTTTCCTTCAGGCACTGCTGTAGGAAATCACTGAATTTTCTCATTGTGTTGCACAATGATGTGCTAGCAAATGTTTCAAGGGTGAGATGGAGGAGTCCTGATTTGCAGAAGTGATGTAAATGCTCCCACCATGGCTGATTTCAAGCTACCAATGTGAAGTCACTGATCGTGGAGTTGAGGAGAGATTATATAGTATATAGATTATATCGCACACCATTATATAATATTTCCACTATACAGGTACGATAGAGGCAAATAATCTTAACAGCATAGATTATAGTAAAATATATTGAAATACTTAGAAAGTGATGAGTTTGGACTATTAACTTTGTTTCTAATATAATTTACATAATAGTAAGTCTATATAATTTAATTTTGAATAATAGCTGTGTTAACACCGAGCGTGCATATTTCCTGAAAATTTTACCACCAGCCTTCTCGGGACAGCATGAGCTGGCTCCAGCATATTCCTGGTTGTAAGAAACCAGGTTAAATGGATTAAACTAAGGGATGGATGCTAGAAGGGGGAGTTGAAACATATTTGACAGGACTTACTTTCCCAAAGGCCAGGGCACTCCGCCTAGGCCTGGCAAGTGAAGCCTGGGTTCACAAGGAAAGGGGGCTGGAAATGTTTGAGAAAGCCTGACTTAGGGGCAGGGAGAGGGGGTGTTAAGTATGACATGGATCAAGTGTCAAATAATTCAATATTGGAATAATTGCCACATTTGTATCTATTTTATGACTCTGAATTTCTCTCATTGCACTAAAAATAGTATATAAAGATTTGGAGGAATTGGTTGGGAGGGGACGTGAGGGGGTGGGGTGGGGGGAATCCTGCAGGAGAAGGGCGGTGAGAGGGGCTGTGAACCCAGGGAAGGAAACCTGGGCCCTCTGGATAGTGTCAGTGGAGTCAGCCTTGCAAACGCAAAACCAGCTGGGAATCTTTCTGTTTGCAGTTTCCCTGAGCTGTGTTTTGTTAGAGGTTGGCAGGGGAATGGAAGCTCTTTTTTGGTTCTAAAATTATACTATAGTAATGAAAGCCTGTACATACATTTCTTCTCTCAAGAAGCTGTCTAAATAAACTTGGGGAAAAAAAATTCTCTCTACTTTCCTTAAAGGTGTTTGCATAAGTCACAGAATAATTTCATCCCAGTTCTATTCAATATACACTTCTGATATTGGAAAGTCACTTTTCACTAGCATGTGATGGAGTCAGTTTGGCTTTATAATCATGACTATGTGTAATTCAGAATCCTGTTTGGTGTGAGATACCCCAGCAGGCAGCATTTTCACTCTTTTTGGAGAAAATATTTCAGAGAGTAGCTGTACTGACAACAGCACCCTGTTTGCAAAAGCCCTGCTCATTCAGAATGCAGTTGCAATTACAAAGACATTTAGAGATTTCATTATATTTGATCAGGTTTTAGAAGCGATAGCTAGAAGAGAAGGGAGGATCTAGGGCAGGGGTTCTTAACCCTTTTTGTTCCACGGACCTCTTTGCCAGTCAGGTGAAAACCACGGACCCCTTACTAAACCCACACTATGCTGTGTATTATTTAATAAATATAACTCACCTGCACCAACATGTCCCCACAAGAATAATGTTTTTTTTGAATTCCAATTCAAGTTCATGGACCCCTTGTTAAGAACCCCTAATCTAGGGGAAAACATAGGCAAAATTTAACCCTAAAAGAAATGGTGTATGTTATATGTTAGTGCAGCAGTTCTGAGAGCAATTAAATAATCTTTGGAGGTGGGAAGGTACCTATGCACATGGGGGAAAGGATGAGTATACAGTTGCCAAATTAGGACTTTAAAAAGCAATTCCCAGTTATTGTCATTATCATTTCATAAAAGAAAAAAAATTGACACCTGATAGGTAGTTAGAAAAGAATCTGAGAATAAAAGGTGGTCTTTTAAAAAGAATATATTTTGCTCCATGGGAAAACTCAGCACACTGTTTTTATTTTTTCTCATTTAGGGCTTAGTGGTGAAAGCATCTTCAAGAACCACTATAGGACACCGATATTCCAGTTTTTTTCCCCAATCTAATGATTCTTTCTCCTACCTCTTTGATAAAACCTTAACAGTCTATCTTTAAAAAAAGAGGGGTGGGAGAAGGAGCTGTGTGATGTTTGTAGTTTAAAAAGGCAGTTTTTGTTGAAAAGTAAAAAAAAGACTTACAGGGACTTCCCATGGCTAATGGGAGGAAGGATGTGAGTGGAAGGAAAGTTATGATGTTGTACAGTCTGGCATGATGGTCACAGCATGGTTTTCAGGATTGGGCCGGACCCAGATTCACATCCAAGTTGATCACCTACCAGCTGGGGGAACTTGAGCAAGTCACTGAACCTCTTTGAACCTCAGTTTTCTTCTCTTTGAAAGCAGAATAGTGACAGGCACTTTGAGAGTAGTCATGGTTTTATTCGATAAAATATATTACGAACCCAATATTGTGCTTAGCACTCAATAATTATTCCTTCTCATTTCTTCTCTTCCCCATTTCTTTTTAAAATTATAATGGCAGTAGCTGGTCATAATTTCATTTCATGCCCTGAACTTACCAACTTTATGCTTGTCACTTCCCATCCACTTCACACACACACACACACATCCTTCCCCATCCTTGACAGTTTTTCTGGTCCGGGAACTGCTGTACTAGCACAAGCACCCCGTGGGCTAATGTTTAGAACCGCAACTTGGTTTCCGCTGCCCCACCTGCACATTGCCGTCTCTGCCTCATTCTGTAGGAACTTGAACAATTCCGATTTTGCTTAGATTAACATTGCTTTGCTATCACTGTGGATTTTACAAGTACCAATCTGTCACAGGTTCTTTTGTGTGAACATTATCGTTTTATGTTAAATAAAGCGGCTGAACCAACTTTACTTGCAGTGAAAGTGGAGGTTTGGTCACCTTCCAGTATAGTGGTTAAGAGTTTGGGCTCTGGAATCTGACCACCTGGCTTCAAATCTCAACTCTCCCACCTACCAAGTTACCTGAGGCAACTTATTTATCCCCATTGTGCCTTGATTTCTCATCAAAGGAGCAGAAGAATAAAAATAGCTAAAACGTATATAGTACTTACTATTACCCATACACTTTACTAATTACTTTATATATATATATATATACACACACTCAAATAAGTATTCATTTAAGAATAATAACATGTATCTCATGGCACTGTTGCGAGGACTAAATGAGTTAATATTTATAAAGAGTTTGTAATAGTAAGCCCCTAACAAAACGTAAGACCCCACTAAAGGTTAGCTATCATGAGTTCTCATAACTTATTTTCCATTTCTGTCCTAAAACAAATTTCTCATGCTTATAAATTGATCTTACACTCTCATTAATACCAAATACTTGCCAAATTTGATCAGTGTGACCCACTCCGAGCCACTGAGCATGCTCACAGTAACAAGCCAGGTGAGAACCTAGAAGCCAAGGCCCTTCTCCTGGCTCCAATTTATTTATCTGACGCTTCCCATTCATATGGTGTTCAAGCACACCCCTAGCTGCTTTGTCTCTTTTTTTTAAATTTAATTTAATTTATTTATTTATCCCCCCCTTGCTGCTTGTGCTCGCTGTGTCCATTTGCTTTTGTGTTTTTCTGTGTCTGCTTGTCTCCCTTTGTTGAGTCATCTTGCTGACGCCAGCACCGCACGGGCCATCAGCTCACCGGGCCACATGGGCCGGCTTGCCTTCACCAAGAGGCCCCAGAAATCGAACCCGGGGCCTCCCATATGGTAAACGGGAGCCCAACCAATTGAGCCACAGCTGCTTCCCTCTGCTTTGTCTTTCTATACCTCTAAAGTTTTATTGAGTGCCTTATAGAGCAAGTATAAGGTTGAATGTATCGTAAGTCGAACATAGCATAACAGAGTGGAGCAGCAGTAGTTGATTTATTTCATTAATACGGTGAACAGAAATGTATCATCTGGGTTAGATGCGGGAGATGTGTGAAACACAACAGGAAGAAACAGTTCCTGCCCTCAGGCAACTGTCTGTCTAGTGGGGGAGATGGCCTCATAAACAACTATACGGTTAGAAATCAGCGCTGGTTGGAAACTTCAGAGATGTGTTTGCTCGAGCAGCTCTGTGAGCGGGGGCAGGGGCGGGGTGGAGACCATGAGCCGCCCAGAGCGGGTTTAGGCTTGGCCTCACCCTTAGAGGGAGAGTAAGGATGAGCCAGGAGGAGGGGGAGGTGTGTACTCAGCAGAGGGGGCAACATAAACAAAGGCTGGAGGCTAGAAGGAGCTTGGAGTGTGGGGGGGTATGTACGTGTGTGCACACGCGTGTGTGAAAAGCTACAAGCAGTTTGGTTTTGCTGGAACACAAAGTACCTTCTAGACACAGACCGAGGCCAGCACACAAATCCCCTGAGAGTCAGGGAGCCCTTGGAGTGGACCAAGGACAGTTTCTGATTTGCCATCCCTGTGCTCTGTGCTCACGCAGCTCCCTCTGCCTAGAATGCCGGCTCACCCAGCCCTGGGGAACTTCTCCCTCCAGTCCGCCTTTTTTTGGACTCCTTTAGGCAACAGTAATCTCTGCCTTCTCTAAATCCTAGAAACATTTTATGTATAGACCTTACATCTGATAATACACGCAAGGCCCTGCCCTCTGAATTATCTCTATATGAAAATATTTCTCAACTCAGTGTCTTTCTGTCCTCCATAGAGGTTATGGTAGAACTTTACCATACTAATTGCTCAATAAATGGTTGTTGTTCAATTGCTGCATCTCTGGCTTTTTGACAGGGATGGGACCAAGACCAGATATGCTGCTTAAGGGAACTTCCAGCTTGCCAGGCCATGGGAAAGAAAATGAAGTAACACTCTGGAATCCTTTTTTCTCTTGGTTTCTAAGTAACTGATCTCTCCTGGTATCTTCCCAACACTGGCTGTTCTTTCTCAGCCCTCTTTGCTGACTTTTCCTCTACCGGAAGTTTAGACCTTGGAGATCCTTCTTTTTCCTTCCGCGTTCTCTCTCTCTGGAAGATCTCAATTCACCCTCAAGGCTTCAAGTCACCATTTTTATACCAATGGCTTTCAAGCTGGGAGCTCCAGCCCAGCAGTCTCCTCTGCGCTGCATCCAGATGAGTCAACAGCTCAGCTTGGCTGTCTCACCTCCAATTCAGTGTGTCCCAAACTGAACTCATCACCATCCTCTCCCCTACCCCCCAAACAAACCACAAAGTAAATAGCAAAAAGGCTGCCTTTACTGCAGGGTGGCCGTGCTTCATAAATGGCCTCAGCCACCCAGTTAGTCAAGTAAAAAACCTGGGAGCCCTTCTTGCTTCTTTCTTCTCTCTCATATCAAATCAATCACCCATTGCCAAATATTCTTCCACTTCTCTCCATTCCCGCTTCAGTAACTCTAGCCTTCTGTCTGATTGCTTCATTGTCAGCCTGAATACTCTCCTGTCCCCCTATGGTCTATTCTCCATCCTGCAGCTAGAAACAAAACCTCTCACAATGCAGATCATGATCGTGTGACTTCACTTGGCACTCTTCAGTGACTTCCTACTCCCCTAGAATGAGGTAAAACACAAGCAAACCAAAAACCCTGCAGATTTTGACCTTCACTTCATACAGCTACTGCTGTCACTCATCCCCTTTGTCCTCACACCCCAGCTTTCCTGGACTTCTTTCCATGACTATTCCATGTTCTCTCTCACCTCCAGGTTTCTGTGTATGGTGTTCTCTCTTCCTGGAATGCTCTACTCACCTACTCTCACCCTGGCAAACCTGGGGCTGCTGCAATTAAAACATGAACAAGGCAAGGAGGTGGTGGAATCTAGTCTACCAAACGAATAGGTCTCAGTTATAGTAAAACATTCTGTCTCCTAGTTACTAAAGTTATTGATACATCTGCATGTCCTTGGCCTGCAGTCTGATGTATGTTCTAACTGGGTCTGTAGCTGGTATCCTGGGCCTGTCCTAGGCCCTCATCTAGGCACAGCTTGGAGGCCCGTGCTGCAGCTTGCTCTAGTGGGTAGGTGCAACATGTATAATGATCATGAATGTCCCATTTGTTCCAGAGAGAAGCATACCCTAGAGATGAGGTACAATGATAGGGAATTCATGGCCAAAGAAAATAAACTATCACTTGATATATGTTTTTTTAAAATCGGGGTTGCTGCTTAGGGCCATACCATCTTTAAATAATTCTCCCAAGAAACTCATTATGCCTGGGTGTCAACTTACGGGGCAGCACTACATTTCACCAACAATTCAAATGGAGTCCTGGAAGGCCATTAAAATGAAATGAATAACCTAATCTCTGCAAAACCAGCACAGGATCCTAATTCACACTTATCCAAAAAAATAATTTCTCTCAAATTAACCAATCAGTAAATGCAATGTTAAAGTAATTATATTAGATGATCCTTCCAAGAGATTGGATTACATCAAATTAATCCCATGTTAGCTTAGGTCTCCAGGCAGGTATTTCCAGGGGCCATGTGTTATGAATATTTGTGCCACATCTGGGTTTCTGTAGACCAAAAGGGGTATTCAGAATCCTAGCGTGTTAAACCAATGCACAAGCTACACTGTAATTCACTATAATAACAATAGTAAACAATTTTGGAGCAATCAGTTAGGAAAAGTTAAAGAGGTTAATGCCAGTGTTGGGAAAGAAAGAAACTCAGCTGTCGGCAGTGAAACATAAAAAATTATTTTCATCACAAGTTGCTAAGCATGAATGAATGGACAAATGAACATATGTAACAGTCAGCAAAATGCCCACACTGCCTTTCAAAGCACATGCTTTCCTAACCCAATAGCTAAGTATCTTTGCCAACATCATATCACAAGCACACATAGAAATCCTAATCAAAAATGATTTTTTCTCACTAGGCACAATTCAATATATTTGAAAATAATATTTTGTCAACGTGATAGAAACAGGGAGAAGATCTGTCTTTCTCTATTTGAGTCAGAAGTTGCTGCTTTAACTACTTCATGCCAGATGTGTCAGGAGTTCCAAACTCTCTTACGGTGTTGATATCCTGAAACATGGCACAATGTAATCCATTTCCAAGAAGGAAAAAAAATGTTTCAGTGCTTAATGTGCGTTAGTTGGCTATATGCTATCTAATTTAATCCCCCTTCAACAAACTTGATTGGTATGGAGATATTAGTGTCCCAACTTTGCCAAAGAGGAAACTGCGGCCCAGAGAACTGAAAGGATTTATCGAAAGTTTCATAACTAATTACGGCAGAGCCAGGGTTATAACTCAGTCTCCTCAAAGTGTCTCTCCTAGCACAAAACCAATGCTGTAAGAAATTCCTATAATATGTGACTCCATTTAAGGACAGGAGACGGAGCCCAAGGAAAGAAATTTTGCCGTTTGAAGGGGCCACCACACGAAATGCCAATCTGAATAGAAAGGTTCTTCTCTTTCACTTTCAGAGAAGATTTGGATTTTACTCCAGCAAACATTTATTGAGCACCTTCTATGACCGAGCGCTGTGTTAGATGCTTTTACATAGCATAGATTATGTCTTTTAATTGTCACCACAAATGATTTTATTGATATTCACTAAGGAATAGAAATTTAATATTAAAAACAAACGGAGTGCAACCTGTGGTTAAGCAGGGAGTCTTTTGTAATTCTCTCTGCATCCCCTGTTCTTGGGAAGGGATAGGATTACTGTCTTAAAAGCAAGCTCATTTGAATGCCCAGACATCTGCTGGTAGACTTTTATTTTGTTCTTTCCTTTAATTGCGCTCAGTTTTTTTCAAACCTTTAGGTGTTATCCCTTTCTTTTGCCCTGTGGTCTGAATGGGAACAGCCATCCTCTTAAAGGGCTCTGCCTTTCCGGCCTCCCAGGGATCAGCACAAGACCCAAGTTGGGACAACCAGAACTCTTTCCCAGGACTTTTCAAAATGAAGCTATAGATTTCACACATACTTTCTCTCTTCTGGTTGCGGCCCTCTGAGGGTGTGAGCTTGTAGCCAACAATACACCCCTCTGGAAAGAAAGAGAAATAAATCTGATGGCCCTGGAACCTCTGGATCCAATCTTTCCTCAACCAACTCCATCCCTGCCCATCTTATGATTTAGTTACGTGAATCAATAGATTTATCTGTTTTGCTTAGGCAAAAGTTAGCGTTTTGACTCATGTAACAAAAGAGCTCTGATTAAATACATGCATAAAATATTTCTTGTTCATATATTTACTTGAAAAGGAGTATGCTATAATAGCAGGCATACTAGACTTGAAACAATATGAGAAAGAACTTTGAATATTATGAGGTATCAAACAAATAAACTTGATAGATGCTGTTGGGGCTAGAGTATGACAGAGAATTGCTACAGGACCAAATGGTTCATTAGCCCAGCTCAGGAAGAGGCCTGCCTGCATCAGACTTATCTTCACAACCAAGTTAACATGATCTGTGTCACACTTCTCATTCCCCAGTGAGATCTGGGGATCCAGTTTCTGTTAACCCTAGGCTAATAGACATGGCAAGGTACTTGTTGCCCTTCTAGGTGCTAAGCCAACACGGAGCACAAGCAAGGCAAGTGCCAGCCGGTGAATATTGGCTGCAGTAACAACTACGACTGCTCATAGGAAATGCTAAGCTATCAACACACGGGAGTGAGGATTAAGAGTGGGGGTTTAGGGCCCCATCAATGTAACTGCTTTGCTTACTATGTGCATTCTCTGAGCATCAGGTTTTTCATCGGTAAAGTGGGGATAATAATACTTAAAACTTTTATGAGGATTAAATTTAACTTAATAACAACAAATAAATGAAGAATGTAGTACAATGCCTGGCACATGGTGTTTAGTATGTAGCACTGTGGTGGTGGTGGTGATGATGATGAAGAAGAAAACATTTTGACTGTAAAGTATTCCCATGTATTGCAATGGAGAAATGGAGCATGGCAAGGTGTTTTTGTGTGTGTGTGTGTTTTTGTTTTGTTTTGTTTTGTTTTCAGGGCCATATGATAAGTCACTAACAAAGACAGGATTCAAATACCAGACTCATTTTAGGGGTTTGTGTGTCCTTATGAGCCAACGTGATCAAATGAAGGGAGTGCTTATTTTCACGACAATAAGTCTGAACCCAGGAACCGGCTGTGGCTCAATTGGTAGGGCTCTGGTTTACCACATGGGAGGCCCTGGGTTCGGTTCCCGGAGCCTCCTCGAGCAGGCAAGCTGCCGCGAGCAGGCAAAGCCGCCGTGAGCAGGGCAAGCCACCGCACGGTGAGCTGATTCAGCGGGATGCCACAGCAGGGGGAGACAAGCAGACACAGAAGAACACAAAAGCAAATGAACACAGCAAGAACAAGCAGCAAGGGGGGGATATATAAATAAATTTAAAAAATCTAGGGGCTGGCCGTATAGCCCAGTGGATAGGGCGCTGGTATACCACATGGGAGGCCC
>PVKH010015258.1:0-16166 GCA_004027955.1 Chaetophractus vellerosus | reverse complement strand
TTCGCGGGTGGCTGGCTGTGCTCCATCCGCGGGCGACCTGCCCTGCCCGTGGCGGCTCTTGCCCTGTCCGTGGCAGCTTCTTGCCCTGCCCACGGCGGCTCCGGCCTGCCCATGGCGGCTTGCCATTCTCAAGGCGGTCTGCCCGCTAGGAGAGGTCCCCGGGAATCGAACCTGGGGCCTCCCATGTGGTATGCCGACGCCCTATCCACTGGTCTATCGAGCCGGCCCCTGCTTGTATTTTTATCATTGAGTTATATGATCTCTTTATATAATATGAAAATCAAACCCTTATCAAAGATGTGGTTTCTGAAAATGTTCTCCCATTGAGTAGGCTGCCTTTTCACTTTCTCAATAAAGTGATTTGAAGCACAAGTGTTCACTTTTTAGGGGGACCTGTTTATTTTTTCTTTCATAGCTTGTGCTTTGCTTGTAAGGTTTATGAAACTACCACCTACCACAAGATCATGAAGATGTTTCCCTACATTTTCTTCTATGAGTTCCAGCTATAATATTTTGGTCCTTGATCCATTTTGATTTAATTTTTTAATAAGGTGTAAGATAGGGATCCTCTTTCTTTTTGTTAAATATAGATATCCAGTTCTCCCAGCACCACTTGTTGAAAGACTGTTCTGACCCAGTTGGGTGGGCTTGACAGCCTTGCCAAAAAATGCTGGACCATAAATGTGAGGGTATATTTCTGAACTTTCACTTTTATTTCATTGGTCAATCTTTCTTTATGCCAGTACCATGCTGTTTTTAGCGCTGTAACTAAGTTAAATGCTTTAAAGTCATAAAGTTAGAGTCCTCTGACTTCGTTCTTCTTTTTAAAGATTTTTTTTTTTTTTTTTTTTTTTTTTTACTATTTCAGGCCATTCATTATTCTGGATAAATTTGATGATTGGCTTTTCCACTTTTACAAAAATGGCTATTGGAATTTTAATTGGGATTGCATCAAAAATGTAAATCAGTTTGGGTAGAATTAACTTCATAACGATATTTATTCTTACAATCCATGAGCACAGATGCCCTTCCATTTATTTAGGTCTTCTTTGATTTCTTTTAGCAATGTTTCCTAGTTTTCTGAATACAGGTCCTTTATGTCCTTGGTCAAGTTTGTTCTTAAATATTTGATTATTTTCGTTCCTATTATAAATTGATTTTTCCCCTGACTTCTTCTTCAGGTTGCTCATTAGACATGCTCCTGATTTTTGTGAATTAATCTTGTATCCCACCACTTTGCTGAACTTGTCTATTAGTTCTTTGATCTTTGTTGTGGATTTTCAGGATTTTTCTAGATATAGGATCATATCATCAGCAAATAACAAAAGTTTATTTTCTTCCTTTCCTATTTGGGCATCTTTTATTTCATTTTCTTCCCTAATTGCTCTAGCTAGAATGTATAACACAATAATGAATTACAGTGAAGACAGTGGGCCTCCTTTTCTTGTTCCCAATCTCAGTGGGAAAGCTTTCAGTCTTTCACCATTGTACAATGTTAGCTGTGGATTTTTCATATATACACTTTATCATGTTGAGAAAATTTCCTTCTAGTCATATCTTTCAGAAGGTTTTTATCAAAATGATGTATTTGTCAAATGCCTTTTTCTGCATCAACTAAGATGATCATGTGATTTTCCTTCTTCAATTTAGTAATGTATATTACACTGATTGATTTTCTAGTGTTGAACCACAATTGAATACCTGAGATAAAACCCATTTGATTGTGGTGTATAATTCTTTTAATGTGTATTTAGATTTGGATAGCAGGTGTTTTCTTGAGGTTGTTTGCATCTATATTCATAAGAAAAATTAGTCTGTAATTTTCTTTTTCATAGTGTCTTTATTTGGCTTTGATATTAGGGTGATGAGTTTGGTAGGATAGAATGAGTTTGATAGGATTCCCTCCTGTTCAAGTTTTTGGAAGAGTTTGAGCAATATTGATATTAGATCTTCTTTGAATGATTGGTAGAATTTACCTGTGAAGCCATCTGGTCCTGGGCTTTTTATTTGGGGGAGGTTTTTGATGACTGGTTTGTTAAGGTCTTCTATTTCTTCTAGGGTCAATGTGGGTTGTTCATATGTTTCTATGACTTTGTCCATTTCATCTATATTGGCTAGTTTGGCATACAGTTGTTCATAGTATCCTCTTATGATCACTTTTATTTCTATGTGGTCAGTGGTAATGTCCCTCCTCTCATTTCTTTCTTTCTTTATTTTCATCTTCTGTCTCTTTTTCTTTGTTACTCTAGCTAGGGGTTTGTTGATTTTGTTGATCTTCTTGAAAAACCAACTTTTGATTTTGTTGATTCTATTTTTTTGTTGTTGTTCTCAATTTCATTTATTCCTGCACTAATCTTTGTTGTTTCTTTCTTTCTGCTTGCCTTTGGATTAGTTTGCTGTCTTTTTCTAGTCCCTCCATGTGTCCAGTTAGGTCTTTGATTTTAGCTCTTTCTTCTTTTTCTTAATGTAAGCATTGAGGATTATCGATTTCCCTGTCAGTACTGTCTTTGCTGTGTCCCACAGGTTTTGATTTTTTGTGTTTTCATTTTCATTTGTCTTGAGATATTTATTTACTGATTTCTCCTGCAATTTCTTCTTTGTCCTACTGGTCATTTAAGGGTGTGTTTAATCTCCAAATGGTCTGTCCAATGCTGAGAGTAGTGTATTGAAGCATCCAACTCTTATTGTAGAGATGTCCATTTTTCCCTTCAGTTTTGCCAATGTGTGCCTCATGTATTTTGGAGCACCTAGGTTATGCACATTCATATCTATGATTCTTCTTGATGAATTGCCCCATTTATATATATATTGACCCTCTTCATCTCTTATAACAATTTTGCATTGTTTTGTTGAGTCTCTTGATTTTTTTTTTATTATTCTCTCTTTATTTATCTCAACTCTCATCCCTTTAATTTCCTACCTTCTACTATCTTTGGGTTTATTTTGTTCTTTTTCTAATTCTTCTAGTTTTACATTAAGTCTCTCATTTGAAATTATTATTCATTTTTAATCTAAGCATTTAGTGCTATAAATTCCCTCCCACTAATGCCTTTGCTGCCTCCAATAAGTTTAGGTATATTGTGCTTTCATTTTCATTCACGCAAGACATTCCCTAATGTCTCTTGTGTTTTTCTTACTAACCCATTGATTGTTCAAAAACATGTTGTTTTAATTCCCCTTACTTGTGAAAATTTCCGTTTTTCTCTCTGTTATTTGTTTCTAGCTTCACTCCACTGTGATTGGAGAAGATACATTGCATGATTTCATATTTTTAATTAATTGACTTTTTTTGTGACTGAAGATGGGGTCTATCATGGAGAATGATCCATATGCACTTGAGAAGAATGTGTACTTTTTTGTTGGGAAACATTCCATATATGTATGTATGTATGTATGTATATATATGTTAGGTCTAGTCGGTTGAGATTATAGTTCAAGTCTTGTATTTTCTTATTGATCTTCTGTCTAGATGTTCTATCCATTATTGAAAGTGGTGTGGTAAAGTCTCCTACTATTAATGTAGAACCATCATTTTCTCCTTTCAAATCCATCAGTATTTGATTCATATATTTTGGGGCTCTGCTGTATGTATTTCTAATTGTTATATCTTCTTGTTGAAATGACCACTTTATCATCATATAATGACCATGTTTTGACTCAAGGACTATTTTATATGATATTAGAATATTTATCCCAGCTCTCTGTTGCTTAACTTGCCTAACACATTTTTTCCCATCTTTTAAATTTCAATATACTTCTGTATTAAATTTAAGGTGAGTCTCTTACAGACAGTATGTAGTTTGGTCATGTTTTGTTTTAATCAATTCTGCCAATCTGTACCTTTTGACTGAAGAATTTAACCCAGTTATATTTAAAGTCACTAGTGATAATACATAACTTTCTACTTTTGCCTGGATGGTAAATTCTGGGAAGGAGGCCAAGAGGAGAGGTGATTCCCAAGTCAGTCTTTCCCAACTAGTAGTAGGTCAGGACCCACAAAAGGAGCACTGGCCACCTGCAAACTGCCCTAGAGAGAGAGCCCAGGAGGGTGGCAGGAACTTCTTCCATGGTTCCTGAAAGCTCCAGTTTCTTTATCTGCCTAGCAAATGTAGCCATTTAAATGACCTTGCAACTCTGATAATGCATGCCATCTTTAAGTCTCCTCTGCTGTCTTGGTCTGGGTTGGGTTGGAACAACAGCCACCCTCAGAGTCCAGCCCCCAGTGATTTGAAGTATCTAATAAAAATCTGTGATCAGTGATCCACCCATGTCCATACCAGATCTTGGGGAAGTATATTTTTATGTGCCTTTCTGACACCAGCAAGCTAGACCAGGTGCCAGACCCCACTGCTGCCTGCCACATGAGTCGGGGATAGGCAGCAGCACCCTCTACGCAAAGCGAGCAATTTACTGGTATTTACTGCAGTTTACCAGCCTCTTCCTCTTACACTTCTCTGGATTCTGTACAGGGTTCTCCTGGATAATGGAGGTTTGAAATAGTTGATTCGGACAGTTCCTGCCTGTTTAATAGTTATTCTGGTGGAGGGGCTGACTCCTGCAGTTCCTATTCCACCATCATCTGACTATTCTCTTCCTGTGCTGTCTTTATAATACTTGTCAGACTTTATCATGGCTTTTTTTCCTTTTATATCCTAATCCAAAGATTAAGCTTCTCCCCTGTCACTGTGCCCTAGCCCTAGCAGGACTCCTGACACATACAGATTCTCAATAAATATTTATGAAGTTGGACTATAGATGATAGAATATTATCTTCTTGTCCTTCTTTTATTGCTAATAACACACATTTAGAGCCGTCCATGAAGAGTGTGTCTTGAATTCAGTTGTACCCTATGGCAAATTTTATTAAATAAAGTGACTAAATGACCATAAGTCCCATCTACTCTTATAGAAAGATGGGCTACTTTGATCTTTGCTTTGGTTTTGGATTCTTTATGTGGTTTTTCTATTCATTCTTTCATCTATTCATTTATTTTAAAGGCTTCTGCTTATGGTACTTTGCCTGTCACAGAGTATGTTTGTTAATGAAGGTGTGAAAAACTTCCTGAAATCACTATGAATTATTTTTCCCTATACCTATGCCCCATTCTGGTTTAAAGTACTAATATATATATGTATAAATCTGTGAGGGTGATTCACAAAAACATTTTTTTCTATTTGATTCTGAAATTCACTTTTCTTGAGATCCTTATAAGAGGAGTCCAGTATTATTATTTCTCCTTCCTGCTTCTTTTCTTTCCTATCTCTCACTGAATCCCACCAAAAGAATAATTCACAGTCTAAGAGTACTGAACATACTTTGTGCATTTATGGACACAAGGACCCCTGGAGTTGCCAAATACCAAGATCAATGAGGAGCAAATGTAGAATGTAGGGATATGGCTGGAAACAATACAAATACCAGGTGAACAAACCTAAGCTTGGTGATAAATAGGTCACGATTTATGCATGTACCTAATTAGAAAGGCAGAGTATAGCATCTTCTTTAACATGTTGGCAGTCATCTTTACACTAGAGCACTATTTACTACTTTTGACCTAAAAAATATAGTTTTTTTGCCATGGGTACAGGTGTAAAAAGGCATAAAGGACAAATTACATAACTTTTGAAGACTAAGTAATGTTTAAAAATGTGCAGAACACTGTATATAATAAATTTGTAGGTTGTTAAACCGATTAAAAGAATACAATGAAACACCTAAGGATAAAACTACTAAACTACATATTAAAAATTAATCAATAATATTACTCTCACTCTTCTGTGACTTAAGAAGATTAACTCTTCAAAAAGTTGAAACTACAAAATTAAAATTACATGTTTCACCAGGATGACTTTATTTTACAGAAAACATTGTTAAAATGCTTTTTAAAACATCATTGACTTATCTATACAGTGATTGCCTAACTTTTTTCTATTTTGAAAATATTTGATATTTTGGCATTCACATTTAAATTGTTGAAAATAACAAGGGAACAATTTCGACACCTAGCACATGTTATTTAGCAAACATCTGTCAGTGTAGATACCTGTCATTGGATATAAATTACTTTTCAGAAATGATAGTTAGCTTTTAATTCTAAGATCAGTCAGCCAGTGAAAACAGTTAATAAGCTCTTAATCAGCCCTTTACTGTGGGGTGAGGCATCTTTTGTACATTGAATATCAGAACTAGGAACAACTTGGTTGCTATTCAAGCATTCCTGGGCATTTTTGAAAAGGTCCCCTTTTCCCTATTAAGACACCTGGAAATTTTGTACCTTTGCTCCCGGTGAGACTGGTAAATCAGTATCATTTTAATCAGAAACATCTCGTGACCAATTGTGTCAGTGGTAAATGCATGATTCACCCAAATGATTTCCTCATCTCCTATTCCTTTCTTCTCCCTCCTCCTCCTCCATTAAAACTCACTTCTGTTTATCATCACAGTCATGTTTGCCAAGAAGGTCTAAACACATTCTTCTGTTCTTTCTATAAGCCACTTAGATGAAGGCAACTCATGACTTGGGGAAGGTGATATATTTGAAGGATAGTCTGTCAATCAATGACCCAATATAATTGGTTGTTACAGACATGGGATGCCCTGTTGGTCTTGAATACACTATGTTATGGATTGCTTTCCTTACCCCCTGCCTATTCCAGCAGAAAGATTTCAATGATTTATCTCATCAACCTTGGGTTGACCCTTCCTGGATCAGCTTGTGCCTCTAGAAGGTCATGGATTGAGACCTCCTTTTGCCTCATTGATGGAATCTTCTGGCCACTTAAATCTTGTTGTCTGGGCGTTTGGTCTATTCACCATTTTCTCTAGATCAAGTGGTGTTTCTGTCCCATTTTGCTCAATTTTTTATGAGTCCATTCCTGGTCATTTCAAGATGGATCCTGTCCTGGGCCTGATTCTACTCCCTTAATGTGCTCCTACTCTGACCTCTTGCCGGTTCCACTAGGGCAATTCTGTGTCTGTTTCTTCCCTTTCTCTCCACCCATAAGCTACTCTTTATGCTCTGGAGTAATACATTATCACCTGTGATGACACTGTCATGGATATGATTGTTTTTAGGTGTTTTAGGATATAGTTGAAGCAAAGACATTATTTTAAAAGTTATAAGCTTTATCCTGATTCTGACCACATTCTGGTTGAAGAAACATCTCATTTTCAGGAAAGTTAAAATGTGAATTGTAAAATGCTTATATTTGTGGAATATAAGCATTTATATGGATGTGGAAGTGGTGCCATGTGTTCTAAAGAGAAATGCTATGAAGTATTCAGAATTCTATGGAAAATTCAATAGTTATGAAGAAAACAAAACAAGATTTGGAACTGGTTAATCCAGATTAAATTTGGTTAAATTACCATTCAACACTTGGCAAGAATAGACACAAGCAAAATAAGCTTTTTTTTCAGTTTTTAAGATTACATTAACTTCTCTTTTCCTCTACAACAGGAAGGTAGTAGTTTTTCAACAGACTCACTTTTCCCCAGGCCTTTTTCTCCTCAAAGTAAACAAGCTTTGTGAGAAAAAAAGAGGGGATCCAAGGAGAGATAATATTTCAAGATAATTAAATATATCTATATTACAGTCCCACAGACTAATCTCATTATGCTTTTTGTATCTGAGACATTTCTGTGCTAGCCAAAGAATCAATATTTTTTTACTTGTAACATTTCTTCTATTTGTGGTCTCATCCCACTCTCCAGATATGCATTTCACTCTGTGGATTTTTCATAGAACATGAATAGGATACAGATTGCCTGTTGTGGGAAGAATTAATCTGAGATTTTAAAAAATCCCTCTGACTGATTTTTAGGGCTCACCTCCAAATGCCTAAAGGTAAGAAGGTTATAATATGTCTTTAATCCATTCTGAGCAAAATTGTTACACTGAAGCTGGGCTATATAAACATCCTCACCCCAGGTGTACCTTTGCTTAGTTTACACCTTTCAAAACTTATGGTTATGTATCTCTGAGTGCCCTGTTGGGCAGCATTCAATATGCCAATGCGAAAAATATCAGTCAACCTTATAAGGGGGTAGTTTGCAGAATGGATGATTCACATCACTCCACACCATGAAAATATTTACAGTGAGAGTTCTTTTTTGGTTCACATTTTTTTTGTGTTATCGTTATAGTTGCTGTCGTCTTCACTATTACTTTCCTTCTCAGGGCAGTGAACCAGCTAACTACAGCATCCCCTAAGTAGCTATTTTGAGAGTAAGAGGCTTGCCTTGCCTGTGTTGATAGAAATGGGATTTATCCATGAAAATTGACAGCTGAATTGTCACCTTCCCCTCAGGTGGGTTCCTAATTATAATTTGTTCTGTGCAGTGTCAGGAAATAGAAGAACAGAAAAACAGAATCTCTTTTACTGCTGCAAAGCACACAGGATCAGGACAGCCTGGGAGGAAGGGGAAGTTGTATTTGAAATAGTTCAAAGGTAGCGGTGGGGATGTGCTATTTGGGAAGGTTACTCCAGTGGTTCAAACTGCCTGTAGCCTTAAGTGAACTTGACTAATGATGGTCTCAGTGATTCCTATTCCAAAATAAGCTGGTGCTTCTGGTACATTGTTAAAATTTGAAATCACCTTGTTGAGAGTGCCATCTATTATCGTAGATCTCTGCACTCGGGCTCGTTTTTAAGTAGTCACTGGAGGTCAAATGTGTAGCACTCAGACACAGAGAAATGAATTGAAAATTGCCCCTAATGTTTTAATTGCCGTGCTCTAGAAAGCATAGCTTATTTTATATGGATTTGGGAAGTCACAAGTCACATATGAACCACTGACGGTTTGTTGACTTTGATAAGGAGGATGGTGGTTGAAAGAATGATTAGAATTGGAAATAGCTAGGCATCTTGCCTTGTCAGTATTCTGTTTCGTATACAACCTTATACTGTTCCCAGAGCTGTATGGGGTGAGGATGGAACTCAGTTCATTACTATTTATATCATGGGGAACTTAAGCAGATCCTTGCTTAACAAAAAGTTAAACATCCCAAGTTAAAAAGGCTTTTTCTTTTAAGAAACCATTGGATTCTCCAAGCTGACCAACCCCATATCTTTCTCTCTCCTTCCCTCCCCTCTGTCTTTTTTCTGTCTCTGGGTCTTCTCCCTTCCTCTGTCTCTCTTTCTCTGATGTCTGTCTTTCCCTTTTTCCATTGTTGGTCTCTCTCTCCTGCCCTTCCCTCTCTGTATCTCTCTTTTGTGACTCTCATTTTTTTCTCATGGTCACTGAACTTACAGTGTTACTAAAAAATGTATTAGGACACCATATCCCCAAGGTATAGGAAGTAGAAAGCACACAGGTCTCTTAACAGTTTAGTCAGCTTCAAGTGTCTATATGTGCTGCCTCAGCCGAAGTTATGCTAAGATGGGCAGTGGCCCACTCATTAACAGTAAACTATCCCAAGTTGGCTCACTGCCTACCTTAAAGGGAGTTCTTATGTCATGTCTCTTATGAGATTGTCTTTAACACTCCAACATTCTGCTGCAAAGATGGGAGGAGCTATTTGGAGATACAATATTCTATTTGCTTTTCTAGATAGCAGCCACCTTTACTATATATCGGCCACTGCCATTCAAACCCATCACCACTACAAAGGAAATGGCTAATAGGCCCTAACCCTAATGACAGAGCTGTATCTTCTCAAACACATTAGAATTGATACTTCAGTATTCATTTTCCTTATAATCAATAATGGTTAACATTTGAATTCTCCATTGTTGGTGTTCCTTATTTTTTTTAATATACTATTTTACTTTTTTAAAAAGATACTTGGATTACACAAATGTTACCTAAAAAGTACAGGGGATTCCTATATCCCCCATCCCTCGCCCTCCCACATTTCTCATATTAACAACATCCTTCATTACTGTGGTACATTTGTTACAATTGAACATAAATTGGAACATTGCCACTAAGTGTGGATTATAATTTATATTATAGTTTACACTCTCTCCTGCACATTTTTGTAAGTTATGACAAGATACATAATGGCATCTATATGTCAATGCAATGCAATTCAGGAAAATTCCCAAATCCCAATAATGTCCCAAAATTATACCTATTTTTCCCTCTCCCTCCTCTCAGAACCTCCAGTGGCCTCTGCCTCCACATCAATGAGAAAAGTTCTTCCATTGTTAGAATCACATTAAGTCTATAGTAGAATAACAGTAAGTCTACTCTAGTCCATTGCTCGTTCCCCAACCCTGTGTATTCTGTGATGGTGATGCCCACTCCACCTCTAATTGAGAGGGGACTTAGATCCCATGGGACAGACAGATGGGACTGCCTTGCTTGCAGTTGTAGGTGCTCTCTGCTCCTTGGGATAGTTGCTGTCCATCATCATCTCCATGTTAGTTGTCCTGGTTGAGTCCAGTGAATTGGAGAGCAGGTGTTGCAACTCTGTTGAGTTTCAGGACCCAACTGGTACATGAAGAGTGCAAAGATTTAATTCTTGGCCATATACCTATCAACTCTAATACTAACTATGGGTTCAAATAGAAGGGACAGAAGAACCATGTGTATGGAAACCACAACTGAAACCAACTCTGTCATACTCGGTAGCATAAATTCCCAAGTAGGAACAGCTGGCAGGAAACAAAACTCCTGAGCTGTCTGCCCTGCCTATAGTATCTGGATGTCTCCAGAGCCCTCAGGAGCCCTGCTATTTGAGGCAATGTTTACTTTGGCAGTCAGTGAGATCATGCTGAGACATGCATGAGCATAACCTCTGGAATGACCTCCCAACTCACTTTGAAGTCTCTTAGCCATATAAACTCATTTTTCTTTACCCTTTCCCCCTTTTGGTCAACATCTTTTTCCAGTTGCATTGCTAGCTGGTGCTTCGTAGTAATCCCTCATTGCCAGGGAGGCTCATCCTGGGAGTTATGCCCCATGCAGGGGGAAAGGTAATACATTTATATGCTGAGTTTAGCTTAGAAAGAGGCCACATTGGAGCAACAAGTAGGTAACTCTTAGGTACCCTATAATACTAGGCTAAGTTTCAATTTCAAAAGTAAAGGTTCATTAGATATAGTCATCAATATCAAGGGCCCAGCAATGGTCCATCCTCCTTCACTAATCAGGAGATTCTTGATGTCCCATTAGAGAATGTGGCAGAGTTCCCCAGGATGGGAATTCAGTATCCTTAGGGTTATTGTGTGACTCTCCAGCTACCCTGACAATGCCCCATGAACACTTGAACACATTCATATACCTTTTAGGTATGCCCCAGGTGAACTCCCATGCATCCTCCTCCCATGCATCCCCCATCTCTGACACCCTGCACCAATGACTCTCCCCTGCTGAAGTTGCAACCCTTCTGTGAGCCAAAACTTCTTCAAAAATGAAGCCAACAATATAACCAAATACAATTAGAATAAAATGAAATAATGATAGTTTTAAAGATAAATAAAATACAAAAAATTTTTAATTTGAAGTAATAAAATATAATTTTTTAATTAAAAAAATTGAGAATATATCTTTCATCAGTGTACGACATATTGTCTTGTATGAACAGTAATATTTTCTTCCATTTATTCATCCATTGTCTTTTTTTTTTTTCATTTTGTCTTCAAAGAAGCTTTAGATTACAGAAAAGACATGAACAGAATACAGGTGATTCCCACATACCCAACATCCTCCCCCCTTTTTCCTTTCCCCTATGAATAACATTTCACATGTGGATGGTACATTTTTTTTACAATTGATGTACAAATATTGAAACATTGCTACTAACCAATGATTTACATTATGGTTTACATTTTGGACCATACACTCCTATAAACTTTGATGAAATTTAACGTGGTCTGTATCCATCATTGCTATAAAATGTAGAACAATTCCATCACCCCTAAAATGCCCCATGTTCCATCTATTCTATTCTTCCCTCCCCTCCCCTCAGGGCCCACGGTAATCACTAAGATGAACTCATTAAAGGATAAGATTCATAGTTACTTGCAACAATATTGAGGGCTTGACATACCGGGCTATCCTTCCCTATTAGGCACTGCCTATGCTATCAAGAGACTCCTGCTCCTCTATTCGAGAATATAGCAGGACTCTCCAGGATGGGAGTCCAACACCTTCCCACTCATTATGTGGGTATCCACCCACTGATATAACACACTATGAAAAGATGGACACTACACACTCCCTAGAAGCCTGCCCCCAGTGCGCCCTGTCCTGCATGCTCCCCACATCCAACACCCTAAACCAGTAACCCTCCCCTGCCATATTTGCCAAAAGAGCATTCTCAACATTGTAGTTCAACCACATACCCACAAATCCACGTAGTTTACCTGCTCCTTCCCCCAACCCTCCCCCCAGTTCCATGGACAGTCCAACCCACCCTCCTTTCCCTACCCCCCTCACCTACCAGCACCGCCCAACCCAGTAGTATCACTGCACCACTGTTATGCCCATCCACTGCACAACTACACCCTTCTATCTTATAGCTTTTGCCAATATGTGCACTAACTCACAACCTTCTTCTCCCTTTCTATCTCCTGTAAATCTATCTTCTAAACTCTAGCTTTGTGAGTCTGCTCAATTTGCTGAGTTCATATCAGTGAGGTCATGTACTATTTGTCCTTCAGTGCCTGGCTTACTTCACTCAACATAGGGTCTTCAGGAGTCATCCCTGTTATCCTGTGTGTTAATACTGCATTCCTTCTTACAGCTGAGTAATATTCCATTGTATGTATATACCACAGTTTGCTTATCCATTCATCTGGACAAATATCTATTGATGGACATTTGAATTGTTTCCAACTTTTGGCAATAGTGAATAATGGCACTATGAACATTGGTATGCGTAGATCTGTCCGTGTCCCTGCTTTCAATTCTTTTGGGTATGTACCCAGAAGTAGGATTGCTGGATCATCTAGCAGTTCTATAGTTAGCTTCCTGAGGAGCTGCCAAACTGTTCTCCACAATGGCTGCACCATCCACATTCCCACCAGCAGTGGATAAGGGTTCCCATTCTTCCGAATTCTCTCCAACACTTGTAGTCCTCTGTTTTTTTAATAGCCGCCAATCTAATGTGTGTAAGATGATATCTCATTGTGGCTTTGATTTGCATTTGCCTAATAGCTAGTGATGTTGAGTATATTTTCATGTGCTTTTTAGCCATTTGTATTTCTTCTTTGGAGAAATGTCTATTCAAATCACTTCTCCATTTCTTAAATAGGTTGTCTTTTTATTTTCAAGGTGTAGGATTTCTTTATATATGTTGGAAAATAGGCCCCTATCAGATATATGGTTACCAAATATTTTCTCCCATTGAGTAGACTGCCTTTTCACTTTGTTGACAAACTCCTTTGAGGTGCAGAAGTTTTGAACTTTGAGGAAATCCTATTTATCTATTTTTTCTTTCATTGCTTGTGTGCTTTGGGTGTAAATTTCACAAGATCCTGTCGATGCTTCCCTACAATATCTTCCAAAATATTTTTGGTCCTGACTCTCATATTTAGATCTTTGATCCATCTTGAGTTTGTTTTTATATTAGGTATGAGATGGTGTTCCTCTCTCATTCATTTGGACATGGATATCCAGTTCTCCAAGCACCATTTGTTGAAGAGGATATTCTCTCCCAGTTGAGTGGGCTTGATGGCCTTGTTGACTGTATGTGTAAGGATCTCTATCAGAACTCACAATTAAGTTCCATTGGTCAGTATGCCTTTCCTTGTGCCAATTCCGTGCAGTTTTGACCACTGTAGCTTTGTAGTATGTGTTAAAGTCAGGTCATGTGATTCCTCTGATTTTGTTTTACTTTTTCAATATGTCTTTGGCTATTCTGGGTCACTTGTTCTTCCAAATAAATTTCATAGTTAGCTTTTCCAATTCAGTAAACAATGCTATGGTAATATTTATTGGAATTGCATTATATCTGTAAATTAGTTTGGGTGTAATAGACATCTTAATGATGTCTTCCTATCCATGAACAGGGAATATTCTTCCATTTATTTATGTCTGCTTTGATTTCCTTTAACAGTGTTGTGTAGTTTTCTGTGTCCAAGTCATTTACAGCTGTAGTTAAATTTATTCCTAGGTATTTGATTCTTTTAGTTGCTATTGTAAATGAGATTTTTTTCTTGATTTCCTCCTCAGGTTGCTCATTATTGGTGTACAGAAATGCTACTTATTTTTGCACATTGATCTTATAACCTGCCACTTTACTGAACTCATTTATAATATCTAGAAGCTTTGTTGTAGATTTCTCAGAGGCTTAGAAGTATAGGACCATTTCATCTGCAAATAGTGAAATTTTTACTTTTTTGTTTCCAATTGAATGCCTGTTATATATTTTTCTTGCGTAAGTGCTCATGCAAGTACTTCTAACACAATGTTAAATAAGAGCAGTGAAGCTGGGCATCCTTTTATTGCTCCAGATCTTAGAGGGAAAGCTTTTAGGATTTCACCATTGAATGTGATGTTAGCTGTGGGTTTTTCATATATACCCTTTATCACATTCAGAAAGTTTTCTTCTATTTCTATCTTTTGAAGTGCTTTTATCAGGAAAGGGTGCTGTATTTTGTCAAATGCTTTTTCTGCATCTATTGAGAAGATAATGTGATTTTTTTTCTTTCGCTCTTTTTATGTGGTGTATCACATTGATTGATTTTCTTATGTTGAACCATCCTTGCATACCGGGATGAAACCCACTTGGTCATGGTGTATAAGTCTTTTGATGTGTTGTTGAATATGATTAGCAAGTATTTTGCTGAGGATTTTAGCATCTAGGTTCATTAGAGAGATGGGTCTGTAGTTTTCCTTGTGGCATCTGTTTGACTTTGGTATTAGGGTGATGTTGGCATCATAGAGTGAGTTAGACATTGTTTCCTCCACTTCTATTTTTTGGAAGAGTTTAAGCAGGATTGGTGTTAGTTCTTTCCAGAATGTTTCAGAGAATTCACCTGTGAAGCCATCGGTCCTGGGCTCTTCTTAGTTGGGAGGTTTTTCATGAATAATTCTATCTCATTACTTGAGATTGGTCTGTTGAGTTCATCAATTTCTTCCTTCATGTAGAAACATAGGATGCTAGTGTGTTTCTAAGAATTTGTCTGTTTCCTCTAAATTATCCATCTTGCTGGCAGACAGTTTTTCAAAGTATCTTCTTATGATACTCTACTTCTCTGAGGTCAGTGGTGATATCCCCTTCCTTGTTTCCTGTTTTATGTATTTGCATCTTCTCTCTTTTTTTCTTGTTAGTCTAGCTAAGGGTTTAACAATTTTATTAATCTTCTCAAAGAACGAGCTTTTGGTTTTGTTTATTTTTTCTAGTGCTTTCTTATTTTCAATTTCATTTATCTCTGCTCTAATCTTTGTTACTTCCTTCTTTCTACTTGCTTTGGGGTTAGTTTGTTGTTCTTTTTCTAATTCCTCCAGGTGTTAGGTCTTTGATTTTAGCTCTTTCTTCATTTTTAATATAGGCATTGTATTATCCCACTGTATTTGGGTGTAATGTTCTGTATATGTCTATTAGGTCCATATCCTCTAATGTATTATTCAAGGTCTTTGTTTTTTTATTGGTTCTCTGTTGATATGTTCTGTCTAATGGTGATAATGGTATATTAAAGTCCCCCACTATAATTGTATAGGCATTTATTTTTCCACTTAGTTTTTCCAATGTTTGCCTTATGTGTTTTGAGGCACCCTGATTAGGTGGAAAAATGTTTATGATTGTTCTTTCTTCTTGAAAGATTATCCTTTTTATTAACATACAGTGTCCTTCTTTGTCTCTTACAGTAGTTTTGCATTTAAAATCTATTTTGTCTGATATCAGTATAACTACACTTGCCCTTTCTTGGTTATTGTTTGCATGTAAAATTGTTTTCCAACCATTCACTTTCAGCCTCCTTGCATCCCTTGGTCTCATGTGGATTTCTTATACACAGCATATAGATGGGTCATATTTACTTATCCTGTCTCTTGACCAGGAAGTTTAGTCCATTAACATTCAATGTTATTACTCTCAAGGAATTACTTTCATTAGCCATATTTTCTTTAGCTTTATGTGTGTGATATGTTGTACTTTTTTTTCTCTTTTTTTCTTGTTAGTTGTTTTTACACTTTCTTCCAACTCTCTTTCTTCTGATTTTTTTTTTTTTTTTGCCTTTCAACTTGCAGAATCCCTTTAGTATTTCTTGAA
>PVKH010015257.1:0-16168 GCA_004027955.1 Chaetophractus vellerosus | reverse complement strand
CACTGACTCACAAGACATTCACTATTATGGTAGGAAACCCTTAAAGAGTCACCTTTATATAGACTTAATCACCAAGTGTACACATGATGGTATTTTCTGTCTTTCACACTGTGCCTCTCTTTAAACTGAACTGTCAAAGTTATCTGCTTTGGGATGGGAGAAACGGACTCTTCTCCAGCAAGAAAGAACAGTGATTATTCTGCAGCAATTACATCTTTCCTCTGAAATAATTTGCTGATTGTAAGGTCCAATATGCCTGTGGTTTGTGCAGGTCCCACCTGGTCCCCTTGGAAAGACTCCATGGACCTCTGTATGCTGTACAGTTGTGCATGTTTCTAAGAATTCTTGCTCTGCACCTTTGGAGGACGGTGAGATTTTGGCACAAGCCAGTTTCAGTGCACAGTCCTGAATTTTCTATGATTATGTTTCTACATGATAAATGTGATGATATAAGGCTGAAATGCATTTGCCATAGTACTCAATTCTGAAATGCTGGCACAGGATCAGATGGGATGAGGATTTGGGGAAGTTTCCCTTTATTCAGGAACAAGTAAGAGAGAATATTGAAGAGGGTTAGAGAGGAAATATTAAAGGACCATTTACAGAGGCTGAGGAGTTTGAAATTTATTCTGAAGACCACAGGGAGCTATGACTCTGGGATACCATTGGAGAGAGTTGCTTCTAACACCCCTGGCTGGGTGGCTGCTGCCTCTGCTGGTCTTGTGGTTTCTACTCTGCCCAGTTGGGCTGCCTCCTTCCAGGACTGGGTTATAGGAGGAGCAGAGCAGCAACTTGAGCTCCAGGAATCCCATAGCCTTCCTGAGCAATGCTCTGATACTGAACTTGGCTCTGTCTTAGCTTCCCCTGCTCCCAAGTCTCTGACCTTGGCTGTATGACTGAGCTTACCTGCCTCTTTCTGGTTCTTGAGAGTCACCACAGCCTGAGGTTCCCCCTGACTCCTGCACACTGGAATCCCATGTCCTGTGTCACTGGAACAGTTTCAGTTCCCCCTAAGCAGTCCACTCTCCCTAAGCCCCAAGCTCTGGCTCCATGTCATGGTGGGACATGGTGTTCCTGCTGCTCATTGAGGAATAAGGTCAAGTCTGGGGTAGCTGATAATGAGATAAAAGGAGATAAAGGAATGAGTCCGTGCTCCAGTCAAAGGAAACAGGAGAGTAACTTGGGAAGAATGCAAGACAGGCTTGACACTTCTAGGAAAGTAAGAGAATGATTTAAGGAAGATTCTTGACTACCCCCCCCCCCAAGCAGTGCATGGCATAGCTGGCTGAGTAGAAACATGCATCAGTGAGATTTGCATGTTGGGAAGATCAACAATACTGAGTGGAGAGAGGGAGTTGGAAAAGAGAGTGTGTGTCAAAATGTGTTCATTGAATGATAGGAATTTTACTGGATGGAAGGATAAGACAGGAGAAGAGAAAATGGACAATGGCAGGTGAGGGAAGAAGGGATGACAAGAGAATGAAAGCATGGATGAGAAGTATGGTGTGAAAATGAAATGAGGATAGATAGGATCATAGAAGCCTAGAAGGAACAACAGAGGCATTGAGAGAGGGCTGTTTTTATTGGAAGATATTGTTAGAGGGTGATTGTTGTGTAATAGGTTTACACTTGGGATAACCAGTGGCAAGACAATGTCTTGATCCGTGTATATTGACAACTACTTGAAACACTTTTTTTGTAGCTCTACTGTAGATCTGACCAGACTAGTCAATGGATATCAGTAACCAGACCCTGGTGACAGAATTTGTCCTGCAGGGGTTCTCAGAAACACCACAGCTCCGGGTTCTCTTCTTCATCCTCTTCCTCTCCCTCTATACCATGGCCATCTGCGGCAATTCCCTCATTGTGGCAGCCATCAGCTTCAGCCCTGGGCTGCACACCCCCATGTACTTTTTCCTGGTCAACTTGGCAGTGCTTGATGTGTTCTGTGCATGCAGTGTTTTACCCAAGCTGCTTGAGATTCTGGTGCGAGAAAAGAGAACCATCTCCTTTGGGGGCTGCATTATCCAGATGTTCTTCCAGACGTGGTCTGTTGCAGCAGAGTTGCTTCTCTTCACTGCCATGGCCTATGACCGCTATGTGGCCATCTGCCAGCCCCTGCACTATGGCTCCATGGTGAGCCATCGAGTGTGTGCAACTCTGGCAGGAGCCGTGTGGGGCATCAGCATACTTGGTGCTGGAGTTGATACCTGTCTGGTGTTACGGCTGAACTTCTGTGGGCCAAATGTGATAGATCACTTTTTCTGTGAAATGCCCCCAGTGTTGCTGCTCTCCTGCTCCTCCACATACTTGAATGATATTATGGTAATAATTTCTGACATCTTCTATGCTATATTGAATTTTCTCCTCACCATGGTGTCATATAGCTTCATAATTTCCACGATCTTAAAGATTCGTACAGCTGAAGGGAAGCAGCGAGCCTTCTCAACATGCTCTTCCCACCTCATTGTGGTCACCATGTATTATACGACAGTCATCTACACTTACCTGACCCCAGGCTCCAGCTACTCCCCTGAAGTGGGCAATGTCATGGCTGTGCTTTATACCACAGTGAGCCCCACTTTGAACCCTCTAATCTACACACTAAGGAACAAGGATGTCAAGACTGCTCTCAAGAAAGTCTTTATGTTTTTAGCCAAGGAGCTGTAATTACTTATTTTAAAGATAAGTGCTGGCATGGGGGAGGTTTTAATTCTAAGTTATCACAACCTAAACTGTATTCATTGGGTGCCATTTTATACTGGAAAGCAAAAACTAAATACATTGGAACATAGGTTCTAGGCCTTCTTGAAATTAGACCAGCACCAATAGGGGGATATTGGGGAACTATAACTTGTTCCACATTTAACAAATGGAGAGTTTTAAGTGTATAGATATTTGTATTAACATTGTCAATAAGACATGCAATGTATGATAGTGCAGAGTAAACAGCAGAATGTGGCATGTTCAGGATCCAAATGTAGGCCCCATTACCAGACTCAACTACTAGGTAACAGCCTTGAGGTTCACAAGACAATGTCAAAGTTTTCCTCACACACACACATTGTTATAACCTTTATTGTTAATGTCCCTAGCTCTTTGTGAGTTCCTGAAGAGTCAGCTGTAGCCTTCTTCAATCATACAATTGTCAGGTCCAGGGCAGATGTTGTGTAGACACATGTTGAGTTGAACAAAACCACTGAGGAGAGGGCCTCTTGTTGGTCTGGCAGGGACAGATTTGGGAAAAGGCTGGGAATGCTAAGGAAGGTGGGAGTCAAACACATTTTAGAACTGCAGGGGAAGGAGGGAACTAGTGTCCCAGTGAGGCTATGGGCATGGTATTGTGTTTTGCAGGTGGATCTGGGAGAGTTTGCATGGGGAATTTCTCGATTGATCCTGCTGTGTGGCGATCAGTGATGACTTAAAAACCCATAGGAAAGTTTAACATCTGAAGATCTTGGCAGGCCTTTTCTGAGTGTCTTCCACCAGAATTTCTTTCTGCCAAAAAGTGTAATGTAGTATGTGGATTTTAGTGAACTCACTTCAGATTCACATTTCATTTTGTGGTAATCTTCACAATTTGTTATTTTGACAAATCATTCTAAATTAAAGCCCCTTTCAGATATTATTTGAGAAGTACAGTTTTCTGGAACAAGGAAACCCATCTTTACAGTGTATTCCAGGCTTCTAGGTGCTCCAGGAAAGCCATATCCCTTAACAACTTGTGCTCTAGGAAAATTTGCTTGTTCCAGATGTTTTGTTGTTACAAGTTAGTGTGGATTGGTTATTTTTGAAATTTTTATTATTACAAATTACTGTGATTGTGGAAAGATTTGGTGAAAAAAATGGCATTCTAATTCACCCACCATAAAGACAAGAATGTGTGTAGAACTCATGAGATGAGAAGTGAAGAAGACAAACTTGTTAGTGACATTAAGTATTAACAACCAGTGAGTGATATGAGAGATGTGGGACCCAGGGAAGAGCACAATGAGAGATCCTATCTGGCCTGTCCCATAGCAGTGTGTGTGTGTGTGTGAGCTTGAGTTTGTATGTATTTGTTAGTGTGTGAGCACGTCATTGTATTTGTGTTTATATGTGCATGTAGTATGTGAAAATTAATGAGTGTGGTTCACACTATGTGAGTGAGGGTAGGTTTATGTGTGAGAAAATTCATGTATTGTGTGTAAAGTGTGAGTTTTTTTATTTGTTCATCTGCATAGATGTGTGTGTGTGTATATTTGCATGTATCTGAGTGTGTGTATGTGTGTGCACATGTGAGTATGTACTTCTGTGTTTTACCTGTATGTGTGTCTTCACATACAAGTAGTGTTCTCATACATGTGTTCACATACTTGTATGTATATGTGTGAAGCTGTTTTACTCCCCCAAGTTTTCTTACTTGTAGGATTTGGGGGAAGATCTGTAGACCTCACCCAGTGATTAACTTTTTCATATGGATTTGCAGTTAGAGTCCTCTGTTGTTACACAGGGTCCCAGAAAGGAAATTTTCTGCTGCAGAAAATTCCCATTCTGAACTGTGGAAACCATGAGGAAACCTGCAGTCTACTATAATCAGAGGTATGGATTAGGTGGGTTCCTTGGTTCCTAATGCCCTGGCTCAATGGTGCCATGGAGACCCAGGTCACTTCCATCTCTCATCATGGCCTTCCTCAGGATAATGGCTTAGTTAAACAAGTTGCCACATTCATGACTATCTAAAGGAACCTGAGTCTATTCAGTTTGGGAGTGAGAAAATGACTGCTTCCTTAAGATTGGATGATATTAATTTTTCTCCCTGACAGGGACACAGTACATCATGTGCCCAACACTGAAATTATGATCAAGACCAAATTATCCCCATGGGAAGATCAAAAGGCCTCTGTAATGGGGCATGGAAATGGCCCCTAAACCATTCAGGGTTTTCTTATAGAGAGTAAAGGGGTAGTAGGAATAGGAAAGCTCCCCAATGTGCATAGACCACAGCTAGCATTGGTTATTACAGATGGCATGATTTATTAGGGCAATGAGGAATGCAGAGAAAACAAAAGAAACAAAATGGTAATGAGAATTAAAACAACAAATAAGTTAGCTAATAAGATAATTATTTCTTTTTTTTTTTAAAGATTTATTTATTTTATTACATATCTCCCCTTCCCCCCACTGCGGCGACGTGCCGAGAGTGGTCACTGCACAGGCACAGCTTTCCCCGCTTGTGGGCGGTCTCTGCGTCCGTTCACAGCCGGCTTTCAGTTCGCGGGTGGCTGGCTGCGCTCCATCCGTGGGTGACCTGCCCTGCCCGTGGCGGCTCTTGCCATGTCCATGGCAGCTTCTTGCCCTGCCCACGGCGGCTCCGGCCCGCCCATGGCAGCTTGCCATTCTCAAGGTGGTCTGCCCGCTAGGAGAGGTCCCCGGGAATCGAACCTGGGGCCTCCCATGTGGTATGCCGGCACCCTATCCACTGGGCTATCGAGCCGGCCCCAAGATAATTATTTCTTAATTAAATTAATCCTTAAATTTCTAGGAGGATGGGTAGTGAAAAATAACTAATCTAATGATAAATGATGGTCCATGGAAAGAGAACATGAGAATGCTGAGGGTGAGAAAATGCAGAAATGGAAGCAAGGTAGGTGGACGGACGGTGCAAGTGAAGGAAAAAATGGGTGGAGGATAGGTGGATGTGATGGACTTTGGATGGACAGTGGAGATGGAAGAAGGGAAAGATTAATGGGATAGAATGAAGGAAAGTGGAATATGGGAGAAGAAATAATTGAGGGAAATGATGATTATGTAGAAATGAGAGTGAATAGGAGGATAAGAGTGTAAATAAAGGAAGCAAGAAGGATGGAAAAATGGTGGGGGGGGAGTGTATGGAAGAATGGATGGAATGAGAGAGAAGGGGGAACATAGAGGATAGAATAAAAAAGGTGGATGAATATTGGAATGTTGGAAGGAGGAATGGAATTGACAAGGAAAGACAATGGAAAATAACATGCAGAATAAACTAATGCATAGAATGAATTAGAAAGAAGTTGTGAAGTAGGCTACTTGAGTATGTGGGAGGGTGTGAAGCAGGGAGATGAGAAAGTGTAAAGAAGGAAGTGTGCATGGGAAAAAAGGAGTGACGTGAAGGAGGTGGTTAAAGAAAGAGGCAAAAGGAAGAAGTGAAGGATGATTGAAGGGAATATGAGATAGATGGATCGATGTTTGACATGAAAATGAGGGTATTTAGGGACGGAAGGCAAATAGAAGGTGGATAGGATGGATGGAAACATTTCACAGGATGATGGAGAACACATGATCCTTAGAATATAAACCATTTTCTACAGATGATAAGATGAATATAACATTGCTGGTTCTAGCCATGGTAAATTGTTTCCATAGCAGAACATAGAATCAATGATCAAAATGGTATCATTACAGTGAACACTGAAGTGTGTGAATGACTTTCGATGACTTTGTGTGATAAAATCAGTAAAGTGCTATTTAGTCTAGCTCTCCAGAAGAACCACATTCACAGTTGTCTTTCTCTGATGTGCTACTGAAATGTAGTAGACTGTATGTAAATGAGGAGTTCAGAGACAAGGCAGAACCTGTACCAAGTGCTTCAGATGCCCATTTAAATCACATATTTTGTCCAAAAGGTTATGAGGTTCATACTCAGCAAGCTAGCTCTCATAACATGCACTCACTCACACACACACACACATATACACACACAAAACACAATGACAAATGAAATCACACCATAAATGCATTTTGTCTCCTAGAAGTAAGGAATAATTAAAGTGGAGGAAAAGGACTAGAAATAGACATAGACACATTCAGGCAGTCACGAGATCCCCAAATCCAAGCAAACTATGCCTTTCCCAGCAGTGTTGTTTTCACATGTTTGAAATCAATGGAAAAAGCAGCATTTACTGTTGCTGTTTCCTCCTGCTTGATGTATCTCTGAGCTACTTTCTCAGGTTAGTTGATGTATTTCTTAGGAACTGGCTGTCCTTCTCTTGCCATTATCTCCAATAGTTTTAATGTTAATTCATCCACTAATGTTTTGTAAATGTAATCTATATTTCAGCATTGGTCAGTAATGGAGGAAGTAAAGAGAGGGAAAGAAATATCAGAGGAACTGTTGCCTTGGCTAACTGGTACCCCTAACCTGGCCCTGTGCCTCTCTCCCTGTGCTCATCCTCCTGAACTCCCACAGTCCTCCCACCTGCCCTGGTCTCAGCCCTTTCATCACCAGCAGGTGTTTCAAGGTGACAGAAGGTGTCTATACTTGATCTGCCATCTGATAAGGGTCCCAAACCACTTCTTCACACCAAGAAGTCAATGGCTCAAAGCTTTCTAATGGGGCATCACTCCTAGAATTCCACATCCACTAAGCAAAGGAATTATCTCAGCTGCAACAATTTGAACTCAGTCACCAGCCAGAAGGGCAGGCACTATCAGTGGCCTTTCTCCCTCCTCTCAGATCCACACTGGACTTCCCCTAATCTTCCTGTAGCTTCTTGAGGTCCAACATGCCCACCAAAACATTCCTATATGATGGAAGCACAGAATCATCCCTACACAGCATCACTATTTGTAAGCACTTAATGTACATGAATTGTTTCTTAAGACACCATTCCTGTACCAAAGAGACACTCTAGCTCTTCATTCATTTAACAATATTTCATTGATAAAGTCCTTGCTCCAGAATCTATCCTGGCAATGGCTGGTTTAAGGTCTGTTTGAGGACATGGCTCATGCCTTGATTATCACCACATTCTCATATTTTAATGCAGAACCAGTCTTATGTTCTCCCTCTAACAATTAAATGATAGAATAAAGGAAATTTTAATATTAGAATCTTCAAACACTTAAATTAAAATGTGAGAAATTCCTAAAAATTTAGCACTTAAATATAAGAAAACTAAACTCTGGACTAACATAAGAAGCTGCAGCAGGGAAGATTCATATCAATATAATTTATACTTCCTAAAAATTATCCAAAAAAATGTAAATCTTAGATATTTAAAGAATGCTCAACTTCATCCTCTCTTTTAAATGTAGGTTTTCTAGTTAAGAAATCCTTTAGGATTTGCATTGCTATTTGGTCATTTGTTAAATGACTACCATATTCATTTTCCTAGTATTCGATTCTTTCAAGGATTCCAACAAAAGATGATGAGGTACCAGTTTTGAGTATGAAATAATTAGTAATTATTCAGCTACATGGATGCTTTCTGAAGGAATTAGTGGTGGAAGGATGTATCATGAGTGCCCTGAGGCCGTAAGGACTGTACAGCAAGCAGGGTACAGTCCTCCTCTCACCAGATACTCCCCTTTCTTTATCTGGCAAAGTGCAGATGATCCCTCTGACTCAGTGTTTCCTGGAAACACTCCATTCAGGCACCATTTCCCTTGGGATCATTCCTGTTGGCTCAAGAAAACTGTGTTTCTCATATAGAGATATATTTGGGGCTGGGTCAGAGCAGAGTGATCCCAAAGGGAGCTGCTCCCTTCTACCACAGTGGGATAGAGGCTTTCAAGCCCCTCCTCAAAGACCAGGGTCAAAATGATGCTCACCTCTAGAGCTGCTCCATCTCTGGTCAGGCTGAGCCAGTTCATTCTTTGAACCCTGAACATTTCAACCATGCCTCATGTATCAGCAGTGATCAGCCATTTCTAAGGGATTGAATTTTGTGGATAATCCAAATTTTGTGTCATAGTTAAATCAGCTTCCTTTCTGGCACAAGGGAAAGGACACCTGAGGAGCAAGCTAGGGAGTCCAGAATTTTAAACAAGGGCTTCTGAGTAAGAATATTTAGAGTAAGTCTGTTTACTAAGACCTTTCTCCAACTAATTATGAATTTTTCTATTTCAGTTGAGTGGAAGTTAGACTGTTCTGTTGAATAAAAAATCATTTTAAGGTATGTGGGAGGTTGAACACAAAGGAACAGCATGAGGGTGCTTTGGGTGAAGGAGCTGTTTTGTGTGGGGTTGTGGTGGTGATTACATGGCTCTGAGCAATGGTCAAACCCATAGACTGGTAGATTCAGCACAAGGAGTGAATGTTTGGTTGGGGTGAAATGGAGAGTGTATCTGACAAAGAAATGTGAAAGATCACTTGGCCACAGGAAAGGGTTGGAGGAAAGCAGCTGACCTACAAGACTTTGGGAAGCTCTCTAAGGCTGACAGCAAAACAACTGCAAGCACACACAGTGGTCTCTTTGGTAAATTTACATCTCACTGGGGTAGAAGTGAAAACTAATATTTTTGTATTTGAACATTGATCAAACTCTACATACCTTTACTCAGTGAGAGTTGGGTTTCTTACTTGTTGCCAGTGAGGAGACCAGAATAAACCCTGTGGTATTGGAATGGATATGTAGGTATCAATATGAATTCTTATCTACCTGTCTATATCTATCTATCTATCTATCTATCTATCTATCTATCTATCTATCTATCTATCTATCTATCTAACATCTATCATCTATATCTACAGTAATGGCACTAGGTAAGTTTTATGCATGGGTTATTGTATTAGTCTGCAAAAGGAGTTTCAATACAAAGTACCAGACATCTGTTGGCTCTTATAAAGGGTATTAATTTGGAGTAAAAGCTCACAGTTACAAGGAAGTAAAGAGTCCAACTCAAGATTGCTTTCTCAAAAAAATCAATTGCCACCAGTTGAAGCAAGATGGTTGCTGATCTCTGCAAGGGTTCATTCTTCCCCTTTATGCTTCCTCTGTCTCAGATACAGGCTGACATAGGGCTTGTCTTTCAGGGTCTTCTCTCTCTCTCCTGGTATAGGACTTGTTTCTTTCCAGGCCCTCTATATCAGTCTCAGCTGTACTGGTCTTTTCTCAAGGTCAGGTGAATGATTCATCTCTCCCCTGGGCCCCAGGATCAAAAATGACAGACCTCTCTCTTCCCATGTCTTCTTGAGTGAGCATCCATTTTTATTGGCCCACCAAGGTGGTGGGGATGCAACCTGAGTCATGCCTTACTGATGTGGTCAAATCAAAGAAAGCCCTCAACACAATCCTAATAGGTAATCTAATCAAGGGCCCCTCAACCAAATCCAATATGATCAAATGGTGTCACACCCAGAGGAATAGATTAGTTTACAAACATAACTTTTCCCTATTTTGGATTCACAGACATAATCTCACAATGTCACATTAGACCCTCTAAATCCCAAAAAGACATTATACTATTATAAAAACCTTAAATCATTTCAGTAACAATGTTTAGTGAAAAATCACACCACAATCTGTTATAGGAATACACTTTGTCTTGGGTCAAAGTCCCCTGTGGCTGTAGACTTGTGAAAATTACAAAATGAATTATCTGCTTCAAATACAGAGGGATGGTATTGGATAAATATTTGCATTACCACAAGGAGAATTTGGAAGGGAAACATGTCACAGTTCCCTAACAGTTCCAAAAACCTCCAGGACATACTCCATTAGATTCTTAAGATGATGGTTTCTTCTTCTCCTCAGGGCCTCATGAAGGCCCACCCTTTCCACAGGCTTGCCCAATGGCCATTTTCTTGGTTCCAACCTCATCGAGCATCTGGATTGCAACCAAGCTCTAGACCTATCCCCCCAAGGACACTGGGGTGATGGCCACACATTCCCCAATCTCTGGGATAGAGTCTCAACCCCCTTAGTACATTAAGGTTGTGGCAACATTCTCCCTAATCTCTTGCATACAGGCCCAACCTCCTCAGAGAAGGGGGGTGGTGACCTCACACTCCCCAACCTATGGGGAATAAGCCTATTCTCTCAGAGCAGTGGTGTGGTGACCTCACTTTCTCCAACCCATGAAGAATGTGCTCTACTCTCTCTGTAGCCTGGGATGGCAAACTCCCTGAACAGTGAGCTAGGACATCCACTCTCTTCAAATACAAGGTTAACCTCACCCTCTCCATACATATGGGTGGGTTCCTTCTCTTTTCCTAAGGAGATGTCTTAATTCCAGACTTCAGCTTCCCTGGTTTTCCCCTTAAAGCCATTTTCCCTTCCATCTCTTCCTCCATGTTCCTTTTAGTCCATGCTGACAGTGGTTTTGTTCATACAGCTCTTGCATAAAGCTGATTGGTTTAGTATGCAGGAAGCAGGGGTCCAAGCCATCAGACAGTAGGAATCTAAAAAGAAGTATACTTGAAATGATGTGATAAGAGAAAATGAAAACATATTAAACCCCCTATATAGGGGGTTTCTGGTAGACAACAAATAGTGGGCTATTGTTTTATATCCATTCTGATAGTCTGTTTTTTTCATTAATGTTTTTAGAACACACATTTAAAGTGATAATTGATATAGTTGGATTAATATCTACCATGTTTATAACTGTCTTCTCTTCCTTGCCTTGCTGTTTTTTCCTTTGTGTTTTACTCTTTTGGTATGTCTTCTCTGCTTTCAATTGCGCTATTAATATGTTTTCATTTAAATTATTTAGATGAAATGGACAAATTTCTTACAAACTGAAACTTATACAAGAAGAAACACATCATTTGAATAGGCTTATAGCTATTAAAGCATTTGAATAAGCAAATAATGCTTTTCAACACAGAAATCATGAGACACAGATGGTTTCACTGGTGAAATCTTTCAACCAGGCATTTAAAGATCAAATGATACCAATTCTCTACAATTTCTTCCTAAATATAAACAGGGATCTCTTCCCAATTCATTTTATGAGGCCAGCATTCCCAAGATACCAAAACCAGCAAAGACATCATAAAAAAGAAAATTTAGAGACCAATATCACTCATGAATATATGTGCAAATCCATTCCAAAAATGCAAAAAATAAATACACATATTTATTGTGTAATTAATTTTGTGTTCCAACTTTAAGTACAGTGTCCAGTTTGTTGATCAAACACTGTCTTACATGAGGCTGTGAATGTATTTTGTAGATGTGATTAACATCTACAATGAGTTGACTTTAAGTAAGGACAATTATCATCAATAATATGGGAGAGCCTTATCCAATCTTTAGCATATAAGAGAAAGAATACTGGTTTCTTTAAGAAAGAAGAAAATAATTTCTGCTTCACTATTTAAGGAAAATAATAGTGTCTGAATATCAGTCCCAACTTTCTCTGAGGAAGATTGACTCAGAGTACTTATCTGAGTTCCCTAACTCAGAATTTACCAGGGTCAGAGAAGCAATGTGCAAAGAGGTAGACAGTGCATAAAAGGAAAGAGAACTATTGGAGCAGAGCCAGTGCTGAATGCTGGAGCAAAACAGTGTACCAGAAGGCTGGAACAAAGCTGATCTGACTACAGTTGCCTAAAACAAAAGATTGTGATTGATAACAAAGAGCACAGCCCAGAGTCCTGGGAGGAGAACTTGGGGACAGAAATTCCTTTTTGGGAGGAAATCACTGAAACATGCTAGGTAATTCTTGAAAGCTGCCACACATGCCTTGGGCAAGCTGCAGGCTGAGATCTGAGAAGAACCTAACTCTCCACCATTTTGAGTTTTTCCTGTAATTTCAGTATCCCTTGGGCTAAGAATTAATGAAGAGTCTCAACTACAGCTGACCTACACTAAAACCTGGATAAGAGGGAAAATATGACTTGCAGAATTAGTACATTGAAATATTAAAAGTCAAGACAGCAACAAAAGATTACAACACATATACATAAACAGAAAGAAATAGCTGATTAACAGGAACAGAATAAACTAAAAGAGGTAACACAGACATTGGAAATCTTAAAAAAAAATTCCTTGAGATGGCTTAAGAGATTAAGGATATTAAGAAGACAATGGGTGAGCACAAAGAAATATTTGAAAGAATACATAGAGAAATAACAGATCTTATGGTAATAAAAGCCACAATAAAGGAAGTTAAAAATACACTTGAGGTATATAACTGGCAGAGTTGAGGACACAGAAGGAAAGATTGGTGAACTTAAAAACAAGGCCTCCAAAAATGAATATAAAAAGGAAAAGATGAAGGAAATAATTGAAAAAAAAACTGAACATGTTCTTAGGGAACTAAATGATAGAAAGAAGTGTGCAAACATACATGCCATGGGAGTCCCAGAAGGAGAAGAGAAAGGGAAAGGGACAGAAGGAATATTTAAAGAAACAAAGGTAGAAAATTTCCCAACCCTAATGAAGGACATAGATACATATGGCAAAGAAGCACAATATACTCCCATCCAAATGAATCTGAATAGACCAACACTTAGACACACACTAATCAGAATGTCAAATGCCAAAGAAAAAGAGAAATTCTGAGAGCAGCAAGAGAAAAGTGAAGCATAACATATGAAGGATACCCAATAAGATTAGGTGCCAATTTTTCATCAGAAATGATGGATACAAGAAGGCAGTGGTATGATATATTTAAGATACTGTAAGAGAAAATCTGCCAGCCAGGAATCTAATATCAAGCAAGAATGTCTTTAAAACATGCGGGTGAGTTTAGAATATTCACAGATAAAGAGAAACTGAGAAAGTTTATAACAAAGAAGTGGGCTTTTCTGGAAATACTAAATGGAGTGCTACAGCCTGAAAAGAAAAAAATAGGAGAGAGAGCCTTGGAAGAGAGTCTAGATGATTGTATCAGTAAATGTAAATAAAAGTGACAAAAGAGTGGTGAAAATAAAATATGACAGATAAAATCCAAAGGACAAAATGAGTGAAATAAGAACTGGCTCTATATTAATAACATTGAATTTTAATAGATTAAAGTCCCCAATCAAAAGACACAGGCTGGTGGAATGGATTTTTTTAAAAAAACATGAGACATCTATATGCTATCAACAAGAGACTAACCTTAATCACAAGGATACTAATAGATTTAAAGTGAAAGGCTGGAAAAAGTATTCCACTCATACAGTAACATCCCTGCCCCCCAAAAAGCTGGAGTAACTATACTTATATGGAATGAAATAAACTTTAAAAGCAACACTGTTATTAGTAACAAAAAGAGACATTATATATTAATAAAAGGGGAAATTCACCAAGAAGAAATAACAATCATAAATGCACATGCACCTAGCAGGATGCCCCAAGATACATGAGGCAAACACAGGTATAACCAAAGGGAGAAATATATATCTCTACAATAATAGTTGGAAATGTCAATACACCACTCTCAGCAATGGACAGAACATCTGGGCAGAGAATCAATTAAGAAAAGAAAGCTAATAGATATATACAGAATATATATACAGAACATTGCACCCCAAAACAGCAAGAGGTATATTCTTTTCAAGTATTCATGGTTCTTTCTCTAGGATAGACCATGTATTGGGTCACAAAGCAGATCTCAATAAATTCCACAAGATCTGAATTATACAAAGCACTTTCTCTGATCATAATGGGATAAAGTTGGAAATCAACAAGAGGCAGAAAAGGGAAAATTCACAAATATATGGAGATTCAACTACACATTCTTAAATAATCAGTGGGTCAAAGAAGAAATTTTGAGAGTAATCAATAAATATCTTGAGATTATTGACCTTGAGAACTCAATAAATCAGAATCTATGGGAAGCAGTGAAGACAGTGTTGAGAACTAAATTTATAGCCCTTAGTGCTTACATTGAAAACAATGAAACAGTTGAAATCAATGACCTAACTATACAGCTGGAGGAATTACAAAAAGAAAAGCAACCCAATTCCAAAGCAAGTAGAAGGAATGAAATAACAAAGATCAGAGCAGAAATAAATGAAATTGAGAATAAAAAAATCAATAGAGTACTAATAAAACCAAAAGTTGGTTCTGCAAGATTAACAAAATGAGCAATTCTTAGCTAGAGTGACAAAGAAAAGAAAAAAGATACAAATAAATGAAATAAAAATGAAAATGGGGACTTTACTATTGACCCCACAGAAAGAAGAGATCATAAGAGAATACTATGAACAGCTGTATGCCAAAAAAAAAAAACAAAACTAAACAATATAGAGGAAATTGAAAACTTCCTAGCAAAGTATAAACTGGCTTAGAAGAAATAGAGGATCTCAACAAACCAATCACAAGCAAAGAGATTGAAACAGCCATCTAACAACTCCCCCAAATGAAAAGCCTGGGACCAGCTGGTTTCACAGGTGAGTTCTACAAAGCATTCAAAGAAGAGTTATTACCAATCTTACACTAGCTCTTCAAAATAATTGAGGAAGAAAGAATGCTACCAAACTCATTCTATGAAGACAATATCATACTAATACAAAACCAGGTAAATATATTACAAAAAAGAAAATTACAGACCCATTTACCTAATGAATACAGATGCAAAAATCCTCAACAAAATGCTTGCTAATCAAATCCAACAATACATTCAAAGAATTATTCATTATGATCAAGAGGGTTTTATACCAGGCATGCAATGTTGGTTAAACACAAGAAAATCAAGCAGCATAATACACACATTAATAAATTAAAGAAGAAAATCACATGATTCTATTGGTAGACAAATTTTAAAAAGCTTTAATAAAGCATATTTTCTTGATAAAAATACTACAAAAGATAGGAATTGAAGGAAACTTTGTCAACACGATAAAGGCCACATATGAGAAACCCATGGCTAACATTGTACTCAAAGTTGAAAAGCTGAAAGCTTTCCCATTGAGATCAGGAAAAATACAAGATGCCCACCATCACTGTTGTTATCCAATATAATGCTAGAGGTTCTAACTAAAGCTATTGGCCAAGAAAAAGAAATAAAAGTCATCCAAGTCAGAAACATAGAAATAAAACTTTCGCTTTTTGCAGATAACATGATCTTATACCTAGAAATTCCTGAAAAATTGTACAATGAAACAGCTAGAGCTAATAAATGATTTAAGTAGTGTTAGAATACAAGATCAATACCAAAAATTAGGGGTGTTTCTATCCACTAGTAATGTGCAATGTGAGGAGGAAATCAGGAAAAAAATCCATTTATAATAGCAACTAAAAGAATCGAATATATATAAACTTAACCAATGATATAAAGTATTAGTATTCAGAAAACTACAATGCATTATTAAAAGGAATTTTAAAAAGACCTAAGTAATTGGAAGAACATTTCATGCTTATGGATTGGAAGACTAAATATCATTAAAATGTCAGTTCTACCTAAATTGATATAGAGATTCAATGAAATCCCAATAAAAAATCCACCAGTAATTTTTTTTTAAAGATTTATTTATTTTATTACATATCTC
>PVKH010015256.1:0-16291 GCA_004027955.1 Chaetophractus vellerosus | reverse complement strand
CAGAGTATACAGACAGCAAACAAGCACAAGATAGGGTGTTCAAAATCATTAGCCATTAAGGAAATGCAGATTAAAACCACAATGAGATGTCACCACATACTTGTCAAAATGGCTAAAATAAAAAAAAATAGTGACAACACTAAATGTTGGTGGGGATGTGGAGAAACCCAGCTCATTCATACATTGCTGGTAGGAATGTAAAATGGTATAGCCACTCTGGAAAACAGTTTGGCAGTTTCTTAAAAAACTAAACATGCCACTACCATGCGACCCAGCAATTTCTCTTTTTGCCATTTATGCTAGGGAAATGAAAACATATGTTCACATAAAACGTACATGAATATTTATAGCAGCTTTATTCATAATAGCCCAAACTGGTAACAACCCAGGTTCCTTAGCAGGTAAATGGCTAAAGAAAATATGGTACATTCATACCATGGATTACTACCAAGCAATAAAAAAATACTGATACACACAACAACCTGGATCAATCTCCAAAAAAATTATGCAGAGTGAAAAAAGCCAGTCCCAAAGGTTCCATGTTGTCTGACTTGATTTATAAAACATTCTTGAAATAACAACAAATATATATATATATATTAATTATATATATATGTATGTATATATATATTTGCAGGCAGAAAGTTTATTGGGAAGCTCTCCCAACGGAGGGGGTCTAAGGAACAGACTTCAGCCCCTACATATTTTTTTCTCATTTTTTTCATTAATAAGGAGAACCTGACTATGACATTTAACTAATCTGTAGCCATATACGTATTTTTCTGAACACCAGAGGAGCAACTGAGTTAGTAGCTGAAATTAGACAAGATAAATGTGACTGGACAGAGCTTTTTGGGAGTAATACATCCATAACTTCTTGTGCTGCGTTTTTCTGTTATTTTATTTTTTTGAATTTGAAATAAAGTTTAAAAAAATAGAAATGGAGAACAGGTAGTAGTTGCCAGGGATAAAGCAGGGGACAAGGCAGAATGGAAGTGGGAATGTCTATCAAAGGACATGTGGTGACAGTAATGTTCTGAATCTTAACTGTATCAATGTCAAAATACTGCTTGTAATATTGTACATAGTTTTGACAGATGTTACCATTGAAGGAAAGTGGGTAAGAGGTAAAAGATCTTCTGTATCATTCCTTTTAAAAAAAATTATTAGAGAAGTTGTGGGTTTACAGAACAATCATGCATAAAATACAGGATTCCTATACACCACCTCACCCCAAAACCTTGCATTGGTATGCAATATTTGTTACAAATGATGATAGCACATTTATAATAACCGTACTATTAAAAAAGTCTATGGTTTAACTTAGGGTTCACTGATTGTATAGCATAGTTCCATGAATTTTTTTATGTTACCATAGATGTAATTTAACATTTTCCTTTTTAATCATATTCAGATATATATTTCAGTGCATTTAATTGCACTCACAATATTGTGCTAATATCACCACCATCCATTACCAAAACATTTCCATCATTCCAGATAGGAACCTTGTACATTTTAAGCCTTAACTTCCCATTCCCTATCCCTACCCTGTTCCCCTGGTTACCTATATTCTAGATTCTGACTCTATGAGTTTGCATATTCTAATTGTTTCAGATCAGTGAGATCATACAATATTTGTCCTTTTGTGTATGGCTTATTTCACTCAGCATGAAGTCTTCAACGTTCATCTATGTTGTCACATGTATCAGGAGTTCATTCCTTTTTATAGTTGAATAATATTCCATTGTATTTTGTTAATCCATTCATCAGTTGAGGGACAACTGGGTTGCTCCCATCTTTTGGCGATTTTGAATAATGCTGCCATGAACATGAGTGTGCATATACCTGTTCGAGTCCCTGCTTTAAATTCTTTTGGGTATACACCTAGGAATAGGATTGCCAGGTCATATGGTAGGTCTATACTTAGCTTTCTGAAGAACAGCCAGATGTCTTACACAGCAGCTGCACCATTCTACATTGCCACCAGCAATGAATGAGTGGTCCTCTTTTTCTGCATCATCTCAAATATTTTCTGTTATTTTCCGTTTTATTAATATCAGCCATTCCAATGGCTGTGAAATGGTATCTCACTGTGATTTTGATTTGCATTTCCCTGATGGCTAATGATGTTCAACATCTTCTCATGTGCTTTCTGGCCCTTTGTATATCTTCTTGGGAGAGATGTCTATTCAAGTCATTGGCCCATTTTTAAATTGGATTGTTTTTTGTTGTTGTTAAGTGGAAGGATTTCTTTATATATTCTGGTCATTAAACATTTATCAGATATGTGGTTTCCAAATATTTTCCCATTGTATAGATTGTTTTACTTTCAAGATAAACTCCTATGAGGTACAACAGTTTTTAATTTTGATGAGGTCCCATTATCTCCTTTTTCTTTTGTTGCTTGTACTTTGGGTACAAGTACTTTGGATCTAAGGTCTAAGAATCCATTGCCTAACACAAGGTCCTGAAGATGCTTCCCAAAGTTTTCTTCTAGGAGTTTGACAGCTCTACCTCTTATATTAAGGTCTTTGATCTATTTTGAGTTGATTTTTGTATACTGTGTGAGGTAGGAATCTTCCTTTTCTTTTTTGCAAATGGAGATCCAGTTTTCCCAGCACCATTTGTTGAAAAGACTCTTCTTTCTCAATTGAGGTCTTTACCACTTTGTTAAAAAATCAGTTGGTCATAAATGTGAGCATTGATTTCTGAGCTCTGCATTCTATTCCTATTGTCTATATGTTCCTGTTTTTTTCGGTGCCTCTCATCTTGGCTTTCCCTTGTGTCACTCTCCTGTTACGTCATCATCTTGCTGTGTGGCTCGATGGGGCCTGGTGGCGCACCCACTCATGGGGCCTGGCTGCCCCTGCACCTTCTATATTTTTCTTTATTTTCACTGGGAGGTCCTGGGGATCGGTCCTGGGAGACGAATGCCAAACCATCTGAGCCACATCCGCCCCTCTTCCATATAAATTTGATGATTGGCTTTTCCATTTCTGCAAAGAAAGTTGTTGGAATTTTGGTTAAGAGTGCACTGAATCTATAAGTTGCTTTCGGTAGTATTCACATCTTAATGATATTTAGTCTTCTAATCCACGAACACAGAATGTCCTTCCAGTTATTTACATCTTGTTTTTTTTCTTTTAGCAATGTTCTGCAGTTTTCTGTATATAGGTCCCTTACATCCTTGGTTAGATTTATTCCTAGATACTTGCATCTTTTAGTTGCTATTCTGAATGGAATTTTTTTTTAAATTTCTTCTTCTGATTGTTTACTGCTTGTGTATGGAAACACTACTGATTCTGGGGTGCTGATCTTGTACCCCATCATATTGCTAAATTTATTTATTAGCTCTAGAAGCTTTACTGTGGACTTTCAGGATTTTCTGTTTATAGGATAATAACATCTGCAAATAGGGAACATTTTACTTCTTCCTTTCCAATTTGGATGCCTTTAATTTCTTTTCTTGCCTAATTTCTCTGTTTAGAATTTCTAGTGCAATATTGAATAACAGTGGTGACATTGGGTATCTTTGTCTTTTTCCTGATAGCTGTGGGCTATCATATAAACCCTTGATCATGTTAAGGAGACTTCCATCTATTTTTACTATTCTAAGTGTTTTTTATCTTGAAGGGGTGCTGTATTTTGTCAAATGCATTTTCTGCATCCATTGAGATTATTGTTTTTTTCCCCCCTTCATTCTGGTAATATGGTGTATTTCAAGAATTGATTATTTTTTGTTGAACCAATCTTGCACACCAGGGACAAATCCCACTTGATCATGGAGTATAATTATTTTAATATGCTGTTGGATTCAGTATGCAAGTATTTTGTTGAAGATTTTTGCGTCTAGATTCATAAGAGATATTGGTCTCCATGAAAAAAACTACCTTTAGTTATGTTTTTACTTTTGGTAGCCTTATCTGGCTTTGGTATGAGTGTGATGTTGGCCTTGTAGAATAAGTTAGGGAGTGTTCCCTCTTCTTCAATATTTTGGAAGAATTTAAGCACAATTGGAGTTAAGTCTTCTTGGAAAGTTTGGTAGAATTCCCCCTGTGAAACCATCTGGTCCTGGCCTTTCCATTGTTTGGGAGATTTTTTTTATTACTGATTCAATCTCTTTAATAGTAATTGGTTTGTAGAGATCTTCTATTTCTTCTTGAGTCAGTGTAGGTAGATTGTGTGTTTCTATGAACTTGTCCATTTCATCTAGGTTATCTAATTTATTAGCATGAAGCTATTAATAGTATCCTTTTATAGTCTTTTTAAAATTTCAGCAGAGTTGGTAGTCATGTCCCCATTTTCATTTTTGAATTTAATTATTTGTATCTTGTCTTTATTTTTTTCTCTGTCAATTTAGCTAATGGTTTGCCCACTTAGTGATCTTTTCAAAGAACTAACTTTTGGGTTGTTGATTCTATTTTTTGTTTTGTTTTGTTTTCTATTTCATTTATCTCTGCCCTAATATTTATTTCCATCCTCCTGCTCACCGGGATTTAGTTTGCTCTTATTATACTAGTTCTTCCAGTTTTGAGGTTAGGTGTCTGATTTGAAGTCCTTCTTCTTTTTTTAATGTAAGCATTTACAGCTATAAATTTCCTGCTTAGCACTGCCTTCACTGCATCCCATGTTTCAGTTATGTTGTATTTTCAGTTTCATTTGCTTCAAGATATTTCCTCATTTCACTTCTGATTTCCTGTTTAACCCATTGGTTGTTTAAAAGTATGGTGTTTAATTTCCACGTTTGTGAATTTTCCCATTTTTCCCTCTGATATTGATTTCTAGCTTCATTCCTTTGTGGATGGAGAATACACATTGTATAATTTCAATATTCTTGAACTTATTGAGACTTGTTTTGTGACCCAATATATGGGACTATCCTGGAGAATGATCCATGTGCACTCAAAAAGAATGTGTTTTCTGTTTTTGTTTGGTGAAGTGTTCTGTATGTGTCTGCTAGGTCTAGTTGGTTTAGAATATCATCCAAGTCCTGAACTTCCTTACTGATCTTCTGACTAGATGTTCTACCCATTATTGAGATTGATGTGTTGAAGTCTCCTACTACTAATGCAGAACTGTCCCATAGTTTAGCTGTGATCTATCAGGAATATGGCTCATCTCTTCCTGGACCTCAGCTCTTTTTGCCTCTTGGGGCTTCTCTCCTTGAGCTCAGCTGTGAGCAAACCTGGAGTCCTTTCTCTCACATGGCAGGATCAAATATAATATGTCAGCACCCTTCTTCCTGTGTGTCTGTTTATATCCAGACTCAGCAAGAGGGCAGAGACTCAACCTCCCTCCTGACATAGTCCATTCAAAAGAGTCTCACACCCACAGTAGTGGATTAGTTCAAAAACATAATCTTTCTCTTTTTGGAACTCATAAAAGAATTTCAAACTGTCACAGTGAATAAATTTTTTTTCTTGGATCACTTCTCCCCTAGTTGGTCTGTGCTGATACTTGCTCAGAAGCAATTAGGAAAAGTTAAGGCAGATCTCATGGAGAGTAGCATTGTCTCATGAGTCACTGTCTCATGAGAGGCAAGAAGAGGATCACAGCTAAACTGGGAAGAAAGTGGAGCACCAGAGAAACAGAGAGAGGAGGCCCAGTAAGGGACAAGCCCTATGCCTGGTTGACCTCAGCTAAGCTCCAGGAGACAGTAGATTCTGGAGGGGAAGTCAGAGACCTCGGCAGAGATTTGTGACCATCTTGCTTCATCACATGGCAGTTTACTTTGGTGAGAAAGCATCTCTGCTGATGTCCTGATGTGGACATTTCATGGCCTCAGAACTGTAAGGTTTTAACCCAACTAAATCCCTATTATAAAAGCCAATACATTTCTGGTATTTTGCATCAGCAGCCCTGTGGCAGACTAAAACAGTCACCTAAAGGGTTGCAGGACCTAGCTAGTATGTACCAGCAGGAACCAGGAGAACACACCTGGGAATAATGTTTAGGTGCTGGGTGGGAGAATGTAGACAAAGAGTTTACAGATATGTGGGCTCTCCCCCAGGACTCATTGTTTAACATCCTGAAGGACACGTGGAGCCAGTCCTAATCTACTGCTGGGAAGTTTCCTTGAAACTTGGAAAAACAATGGCCTAAAGTAAATGAGGCAGAAATGCTGGAACTGCCTTGGCAGAGTATAGAGAAAGATGTCAAAGGCTCTCAGAGGTGGCAAGTTAGAATGGATTTATTATGTGAGGCCAGAGAACTCATCAGCTGACTCTGCTCCTTGGGATGGCCAGAAAACACTCCTTTCATTAAGGCAATAAGGAATGAACCAGTGAGAGGGGCACTGGCATCATTGAGGCTTGGTGGTGGCTGTCCTTTATAGGTCAAAGTTGAAGGCAGGGGAAAGGCTGCTATGGTACTGGGTTCCAACATGTCAGTGGGAGTGACAGGATTCTGGAAGAACAAAGACCAGTTGGCAGCACTTAACTGTCAGAGGCTGTGTAGACATAATTACCACAGTGGGCAGCAGACCCAGAATGGCAACCAGCAAGACCCACAAAGATCTGTGGCAATGGCTGATATACCATTCCTAGCAGTGAGACAGATGAGCAGTGAGTAGGAGTATTGATTAACTTACCTATCTGAAAAAAGATAAAGAGCAAGTGAACCAAGTCTTATGACAGCAGCCAAAGTGGAAATCATGAGTCCTCACTCAGTTCTCAGACCCACAGCTCATTTATTGAAGTGGGGGCTCGGGATCTTGAGGATGGATCCTGCAACACCATTACAGTGTTTACAGTGGCAATTCTCCCAATCCTTCTTTAAGGGAACCTACAACCATTAACTGTACAGAGGAAACAGGCAGGTCTTCCTCTTTCAAGGGCTATGTTGGACATAGGGTCTGAGCTGACCCTGAAACAAGGGGACCCAGAATGCTGTCACAGCCCTCTGTTAGACTGAGGGAAAATGGAAATCCAGTGATAAACGGAGTCTTGCCTTGTCTCATAGTGTATCCAATAGGTCTGCAGGACCACCCTGTGATTATTTTCCTGTCCCTGTGTGTGACTGGGCTAGTGGCTGGAAAAATCTTCACAGTGGTTCCCTGCCTGTGGAGTAAGCCTTCGTGGCAGAAAAGGCCAAGTGGGAGCTCATGAAATGCACACCCTTCCCCAGCCCCTACTAAGGTACTGATAGTAAATCATCCTGAGTGAACTGGCAGATTGCTACCAAAAACTACTTAAAAGGTGCATAGACTTGCTTAATTCTCCAGTCAAGCTTTTGCAAAAACCAGATAGATCATAACATATGATGGTGGACTACTGTAAACTTAACCAAGTGGTAGCCCAACTGCAGCTGCTGTGCAAATGAGATTTTTACTAGATCAACACAGCCTCTGGAACTTGGTATGTGGCTACTGATCTGGCAAATGAGTTCTTTTCAATTCCCATCAGTAACGAGGAGCAGAAGCAGTTTGTATTCACCTAGAACAGTCAGCAGTGAACATTCAGTCTTACCCCAGGACTCTTCTACTGTTCCTAACAATGTTGTACAAAGTGGTTTTGCTGATCCATAATGTTGACGGTATCATGTTAAACAGACCTGGTAAGCAGGAAGTGGCAAGTGTTTTGGATGCCCCCTCAAGATGCATAAGCAGCAAAAAGTGGGAGATAAACCTACAAAGATTCAAAGGCTTGTCACTTTGATGAAGTTTTTAAAGGCCAGTGGTCTGGGACACTCTGAGACAGTTTCTCCAAGATTAAGGACAAGTTATTATACCTTTTACCTTCTACCTTTAAAAAGAGGTGCAGTATTTGAATATTTCTTTGGTTTTGGGGGACAGCACATAGCACACTTGGGAATACCAGTAAAGGTTTCACTAAACTTAAAACACAGCTTCCTGGGAGCGGATATAGCTCAAGTGTTTGATCACCTGCTTCCATGTACGAGGTCCCAGGTTTGATTCCCAGTACCTCCTAAAAACAAACAAACAAACAAAAAAACCATCTCTCACTGGGGAGCAGATGTAGCTCAGTGGTTGACAGCTTCTTATGTATGAGGTCCTGGGTTCAATCCCAAACACAGCTTCCACTTGGTCATTTTTGTACTGTATTCCTAACGCAGAAGTTCCCAGACCTGCTTACCCCATAGAATTACCTGGGAAGGTCTTCTAGGTTAGGGACACCTGAGCTCCACCCCAGATAACTAGATTTCAATTGGTCTGAGGTGGGCGAGGGCACTAGTTTGCTATACTGGCAGGTGGAGACAGGGCTGCTGCCACAAAATTAGGACAGGGGAATATATGCTTGAAATTTAGGTGATTCACTGAGACACCTCTTGATGCATTCATGCCCAGAGAATGGGTAATTTCAGCAACTACAACATGGTGAGGACACAGTCAGTGGGGGCTCACAGCTCTCAGGGATAAAGGCTTGGGATAAACCCTAGTGGGCAACTAACCTTGACCGGCAGAAGTTCTAGCCAAGGGTAAGGGAAAATTAGAATGACTAATAGAGGATGGAGGTGATGAATGATCAAACACAGACCCAGGACTAATTGCAATAGTTGATTCTGTAGCTTATCCTGCTAATCTTTTTTGTAAGGCCCTCCTCTTTTGGAAATTGGGACCAGCCACCACTGGTCTTTTTTGGAAGATTCATTAACAGGATGGTGTAAACTTAATATGGGGGAAGAATGGATATGAGTGGTGCCAGGGGTGAGGCTATTAGTGTCCTGCCCACATACCCTTGGCATGTACATTTCTATGAATGGTCAGCCCAACTTGCAACTGCCAGCAAGAGTGACACTTGGCCTGAGGACTTCCTCTGGCTGCCAGAACGCTCTCTGCCTCAGCACAGGGCAGACCAGAAGTGCTAGGGAATTAATGTTCTGCCATCATACCCTTCAAGCAATTACTTATGGAAGACAGAGAATAACTACCCCAGCCCCCCCTGGCCCTTTAAAAAGGGATAACTCCGAGACATATACCCCAGAATTCCCCAATGGTATTCCATTCCAGTTACCCACAGTGAAAATTTGCTTGATAATATCCCCTTTATTAGCTTTCTTCCCTTTCCTACTGCTGTTTCCTGGGATCATCACCCACATAAGTACTTTCCCTCAATTTTTGTCTCAGGCTCTGCTTCTGGGTGATCAAACTAAGGCAAGGTTCAAATGGAGGTTCTTAATCATAGCACAATATAATAATTGAGAACGAAATACTGGAAACCCAGAATTCTACAGATATCTTAAGAGTTGTTTACCCAAATAAAAAGCTGTGTGCAAATATTCAATTCTTATTCAGAAGAGTTGGTTTCCATGATGAAATGGAATGGAGCTAAATATTTTTTCCAGTTAAAAGATCCAAGTCAATGCAAAGTGGCAGAACTTGCATAGCCATCTTTCTAGTTCTTTATAAAAGGAGTACCAAACTATTAAAGAAAATTAAAATGACAAGCAGGTAAATATTTCTTTTGGTAAATTTGTAATTTCCCAATTTTAAATTGATAATATAATCTCTAATACCATATACATGTATGTATTATATGATACCACAATTCAACAAAAATTTTAAGTTCCACTACATTTTCAGCAGTTGAATTTTCTTGCACCTAGCTTAAAGCTTAGCTCATTATCAATCTGGCCCCTGTAGATATCTGAGTTGTGAACTCTATAATAAATCTTCTCTTTCTTGGTATTTTGGCTCCTTGTTACTTCACATGTCTGGTCTGACTGAAATGACAATTGGGATCATGATGACCACAACTAATCCTATAATTTCTATCTAAATAATTAATTTCAGTGCTCACTCCTTACTACTGAACAGTCATGTCACATGCTTGGTCTAATAAGTAGCCAAGTGCCATTTTGAATAACAGCCTTCCAGAGTCGAGGTCTATATGTCACTCAGAAGAGTTCTGGACTCTGATTTTTCCTCTGGTTGCACCCTGGAAATAAGATGTTAGACCCACAGTAGGGACAAAAGAGGGTGAAGTTGAAGTCCTGGCCATTTTCTAGTCCAGAACTGCTACCTTATCTTCATATATCTTTTTTTTTTTTTTTTTTAAGATCAAAAACACCTTTAATTAAAAGGAGTTAACTAGCCGATTCAAGTTAACAATACACCTGGTGATAGTCATTCTGAATTTAGAAAGGGTCTGGTAAACTCCCTGTAGACTCCTGCTCCACTTAGGCCTTGTGCCCATTCAGGTCTCAAGGGCAGTTAAAACTCACCAGTTTCTGGCAGGGGTCTGGGAGCACCACTCACTTATATTTCTCCTGGCCATGGCTCGCCAAATGAAGACAGGGAAACAGTGGATTCCTCTAGGTTCTTGGCTATGATGCATAAAAGAATTTATGAACATGCCAGTTTAGTTAGGTCAGTAAAAAGAATTGATTTGGGAAATGGGGGAAAGAACAGAGCTTGCTGAGAAATGGGAGAGAAAGATGGAAATACACACCTACATTTGGTGCAGGCCCCTCTAGGCAGAGAGATCTTTGTGTATCTTTTTGGTTAAAAATAATAAACCTTATCTTGCTGTAAGGTATTTGTGATTCTTACTTTAGACCACTATCTCACCCACTCAAGTGATTGGGATTGCTAACCTTTGTACTTTGTAGTTGCTAAAAGAGGAAAAGTCTAATTACATGGCCTGGAGGAGAGAAAATTGGAAAACTATGAGAAGAAAATAATCTCAGCAAATAGGCAAGAGTGGGAAGAGGAGGCCTAATTTTGAGAGAGCTCTATAAATTACACATATACTGTACATATAAGCCCTGCCCTGATCTTATTTGACACCCCTAGGAGAAGGGTTACCGTTCAATTAACTGATATATCTGGGGGTGTCATTTTTAAAACCTCCCCAGGTAATTCTATGCAACAACCAGGACTGAGAACTTTTTTGTGAGGAACTCAATACAATGGAATTTAGAGTCAAGGGTGAAAGGCAGACAATGATCAGAAAAGCATACAATTATAAATTAAAAATTGTATAAAGATTATGAAAAAATGTACAGTTTGATATGAAGGCAAGTAACAAGGTGACCTAACCCAGTGTGAGAAATGAAGGAAAGCTTCTCTGGAGAAATGCTATTTGAATTGAGATATGAAAGGTAAGTAGGGGATAAGAGGTGAAGGGACTTGATGAATGGGGAGAAAAAAGTTCCAGGCAGAAGAAAAGCAAACATAAGCTCCTGAAGACAGGAAGGAAAATCTCCATTAATTCATTTAATTTGGACTGTCGGCTTGCATGCTGGTCCATGTGGATGTCTCAATGTAAACCAATGACCATTCTATCATTGTGTTTTTGCAACAACAAACACTGAGAAGCTAAAGGATCTTCTTTTCTTTTTTCCCTCCACTGTTAATTCTGTTGAGCTATGTATTAGCCAAATGGGGTGCTGATGCAAAGTACCAGAAATCTGTTGGCCTTTATAAAGGGTATTTGTTTGGGGTAAAAGCTGACAGTTACAAGGTCCTAAAGAGTCCAACTCAAGGTTAGTTCCTTACCAAAGTCTGTTGCCACACGTGGAAGCAAGATGGTGGGCAACATCTGTGAGGGTTCAGCCTTCCTCTTTCCTCTTAAGGCTCTGTGGGCCCCAGCTTCTTCCCATATCAGCTGTAGGCTGGAGGGCTCCTTTCTTTCCCAGCCTGCTCAGCTGCTCAGGGCTCTGGGCACTTCAGCTGCAATCTATCCAGTGAATGGCTCATCTCCTTCCCCAGGGTGGCAGGATCAAAGTCCTCTCCTGTGTTTATGGAGCTCTCTTTTCTCTCATATCTGCTTCTTTCTGTCTCCTTGATTGAGTGTCCATTTTTATAGCCCACAAAGGGGGTGGGGATTCAAACTGTCGCCCAAATGACATGGTCAAATCGAAGGCCTAATCTTGATTTAATCAAGTGAATGTAAAACCTTTGAATTTAATACAATCAAAGGGTATCACACCTGGAGGAACAGACCAGTTTACAAACACAATATCTCTTTTTGGAATTCATAAATAATATCAAACTGCCACAAGCTACATATAGTATTACATCTGGAAAAAGCCCTTGGGAGATTAAAACAATAGAAATGTTCTTTGATATCAGAGAGATAGAGGAGAAAAGCTAGAAGAGACAGGTGTGGGAGAAGCTATAAAAATTTATTAAGACACCAGAAGCTCTTTACTGACCAAAAAAAAAAAAGTAAAAAGCCACTGCCTACTAAAATCTGCTAAACAAATTATCAACAGGTTGCTCTTTCTGCATTTGTTTGTTGGGATGGTAAAATAACTAAGAATGAGAAAGTTTTTCAGAATGAGTAGTTAACAAATTTATTACACATTTTTCCATGTTCCAGGTTCAGGTTTGACTGATGCGGGAGGTCCTTTGAGTCCTTAAGTACTTCAGAGTATGAGAAATGCCCAAATAATACCTGATTACAAGACTAATGTTATTTTCTTCCCAATCTTCCATACTTTTTTTTACTTAAGGCAAATTAATATTTTGTGGAGAGAAACCCCCTAGCAGTGGGTTCTGCGGTTTGGAACCAGCACGTCTCCCGGAAAAGTAGCATTTCCGCCTAGGGTAGGTTATAAGATGTACTCCAGTACATGTTATATTCTCATAGTAGGTGCTCAGTAAATATTTGTGTAATGAATATGTTATTAGTCGTTCAAAGGGGAAGTGGTTTTAAAAGATAGATTTAGGGAGAGAAGCCGAAGTTCAGTTTTGGAAGAAAGGAGCTGGTCCGGGATCCTCGCAGGAGGTGGGATTCCGCACAACCTATTCCAAAATGCATCAGGCCACGGCCAACGACGCCGCTGATGCCGAGAAAAAAGGCTTACCTGGCCGCAGGAGACCCGGCCACCCCAGCCGCAGTCACCTAAAGGATCGAGCGGCTGAGCGGTTGCCTGGGAAACCGCTGGAGACCGCGGCTGCGCACTGCGGGGCCCTTCAGCGTTGGGGTTGGAGCGCAGGGGAGTTTCGGGGAGGGGACTCGGGGGGCGGAGCCCTTCGGGGGACGTCTGAAAATTACTGTGGTTTCTTTTCTTATACTAAATATTTACTTGTATACCTAATTTTTACTCATAATTATTATACACTTCTTTTCACAAATATGGACGGTGATGGCCAGAAAGGGCACATCAATTGCCACGTTCACACACATATAAAGTAAGAAACCCTATTTTAACTCAGGGTTTCTTGACTCCAAAGCCAATGTTCTTTCCACTATACTATAGTGGATAATACATTTTCAGAGTTTATAAACGATTAACCTCAATCGCAAATATGTGTTAAAGTCCAAAAACATCCAACTTTCGGTAAGTTTTTTCTTTCCTTTTGATTCCTTGGACCACACAGCCTTTGCATAATATAGCTTATGTCGGCTCTTTTAAGGGTGAAATAAGCAACAAAGAGAAATGAGGAGAAAAACATCGACACTCAATGAAGGACCATTAGATAGGTTTACTGGAAAATAGGGCAGAAATAGGGAAAAGAACAACTTGGGAATGGATCTATCCTGCAACTTGGAGAATCCGCTTCAAAGGAAGCAACTCAGTACTAAATTCTTTCTCCTTTTCCAAAAAGAGAGGCCAGATAAACCAGTCTCTACTAAGGCGACTGCTTTTCCTCCGCCCACTTTTTCTTTCGCCCTCATCAACGATGGCGCCCTACGCCTCCACCCTCCGCAGCACGCAAGCTCCGCGAGCCTCTACCAGCCCTCTCGATGATACATCTTCCAGCCCCACCCACAACGTGATGGGGCGTGGCTTTCCTGGAGGCGCGGGGTGGGTGGTGCAGGGATCCGGAAATGTCTGGGCTCTAGACGCGCATCGATATATCTTCAGGACCCAAGAGGTGTTGGGGTACAGGGTCTGAGGTCTCTTCTTTCCGGGTCTATTAGGGCGGTGCCGCAGCCCCCTGCGCCGCAGCCTTGTGCCCAGCTGCGGGGCCCCCATTCGTTCGGGGTCATGCCCGCAGCAGCCGCCCCCATCATCAGCTTGGTCCAGAAGCTGGTGCTTTATGAGACCAGAGCTGTGAGTACCCGGCCTCGCGGGGCGCGGACGCGGGGATGAAGGGCGGGCGGATGGGTGTGGGCTCCGACGGGAGAGGCACTGCTTCCACCCCCCAACCCCCACCCCCACCCCCATCCGCATCCCCATCCCCACCCCCAGTTCCCTGATCCGCGTCAAACACAGCTTCGGGGGAAGCTAGCCCTTCCTGGCTGTGCCTGGGGAGGGGTCTTCACTCTGCGAACCTGGGAGTTGATGTGTTTGAACGTACGTATTTCCATTTACAAGCCACGGCTCAGACACACTGGAAACAGTGGTTCCTCAAACTGTTCGTGAGGTTATGTGCAAGTTCTCAGCTTTCAGGAATTGCTACTATTCTGGAGTTCAAAAGTTACGGTAGAGTAGGGGTAAGAAAAAAATTGAGCTGTGAATCGGTAACTTCTGTTTTCCTATTCCATGGCATACCATCACTGACTGGTGTTAATTAAGTGCAGTTTTATTGTTGAAAATTTTGGTTCTTTTTTTTCCTTCTTATATGGAAGAAAAGAAAACCTTGACTGTTTAAAGACAACTCATTATTATTATTATTATTATTATTTTTTTAAGATTTATTTGCTTTATTACATATCTCCCCTTCCCCCCTGCTGCGGCTACGCGCCGAGACTGGGTCACTGCGCAGGCCCGGCTTTCCCACAAGCCATTCTCAAGGCGGTCTGCCCGCTAGGAGAGGTCCCCGGGAACCGAACCCGGGCCTCCCATGTGGTATGCCGACGCCCTATCCACTGGGCTATCCAGTCGGCCCCTAAAGACAACTCATTAGTTTGGATAAAATTATCTTGTTTTTCACGACTGTTTCAACACATTTTATTTATTTTATTATTTAAAATATTTGTAAATATGTGCTGGTAGAATAGCAGATTAGTTTTTATATATTTAGGTTACTAGTTAAAACTTTAGGGAATGGCATTATAGGAGCATGCACTGTCATTACTGTGGTTAGAAAATGAAGTTGATACGGTATATCTTTTCTAAATTGGAATACCATAGTATGATTGGGGTCTGTGTTTAAGATTATCCATTTCACGGCAACAAGATTGCATGTGCTGGAAACTTGAATAACACTCTTCATTAAGCTATGGAATGTCTTATAAGACACGTTCAGGCACATTTGAGTTGTCTCCATTACAGAACTACTGGATCACTCAGTTATAGTATGGTCCTAAGTAGCATGCCTGCCTCAGGTCATCACGAATATAGAAACATTGTTGACCCTAAATTAATTTTGCTGCCAACTTGATTTGATTTGATCCAGACCAGAAGATCAAATTATATAGTATACTGAGTTTGCAAATACCTTCAGCTGTTCCCTGTGGAGAGTAATACAGAAGTATTACTTTGACATTGAAGCAAAACCTTCTGCTTTCTTTAGAATGTGCTGATAACTGTTCCTGATTAAAAATATAAATACCATCCCTAATTCACAGAATTATAATCCGTTAATAAACTAGGCATTCATGAGGACTGGCTGAGATGTTAGTGTTCTTTCTAAAGCACAATTCAGATAGTAGGGCTCCTCTGCTCAACTTTTCAGTGGTCTCTATTCTGGAGAGAGTAAACTCTGAATCCCTTAGTTTGACCTTCAGAGCCATTTGTGATTTGTCCTTAACTTGTCTCTCTAGTTTTATATACAATTTAATATCAATTCGGAAAACTGTTATTGATGATCAACTATGTGTCTCATGTAACTCATTCTGCAGTAAAATTGTATTGCCCTCAGTTCCCTCTGTCTACCCTGTGCTTTTCTGCTATTCTGTCTTCCTGTAATGTCCCACACCTTCTGTCACAACCTTGCTGATTCTCAAAATAGCACAGATCTGGCAAAGTGCCGTGCAAACAGCTCCTAAGAGATGTTGGTTAAGGGGATCAAATATAAAGAGCTGTATTTTCTATAAATTGGCCTTGAACTTACCACTATGTAACCTTTCTCAGTCACCTAAGTAATGGAAACTAATTTGGGAATAAAGTTGAATTTATCAGAAGGAGGGCACAGAACCTTTGGAGTATCCTAACTTACCAGCCTCTGGAAGGCAGGAACAAGACAGCTGGGTTTGAGAACCTTCTCAGAGTGCATAGAATGGGTGCTGGGACAAAGAATCTGATTGGCTTAGCTATGATTTGTTCCCCCCTGAGTGGACAAATGGTTTTGGTCAGACAGGGTCAGGCAGTAAAGTCTTGACTACTGGAACCACTCCTCCAGGGAATGGTTGGGCCTGGGCAGCCACCTTGAGAAATGCCTGCTGTGTTTAATATCTTTGAGCCTCACTTTTCTTATCAGTTAAGTCGATCA
>PVKH010015255.1:0-16164 GCA_004027955.1 Chaetophractus vellerosus | reverse complement strand
TCTCCTGCTTCTCTCATCCTGCTTCTCTCAATCTTCTTTTCTCAATCTGCTTGCTCTCTACCTCTTGTCTAGCCTTTTATACTTGAGACCACACCCACTAAGGGATGGGGCTTAAAGTCTCACTGACGTGGCAGTTAACGCCCTACCCATAACTTAATCATGCCCAGATGAACAGATTGTTTACAAACATAATCTGATCTGTATTTTTGGAATTCATAATTAAATCAAACTCAAACCATTACAGGGGGTAATGAAATCATTCTAAAATTTTTGAGATGATGAATGAATGCACAACATTATGATTGTACTAAAAGCCATTGATTATACACTTTGGATAAAATAGCCATAAATAGCAGTTATGTCCAGTGGGGGAAGCATAGAGAGATTGAGAGATGAGTAATTTTCTTGTTTGTCTGTCTGTTTTTTATTATTATTATTACTGAAATAATGAAAATTCTCTGAAAGGGATTGAAGTGATGAATACACAACTATGTGATTATAGCAAAAATCATTGATTGTACACTTTGGATAACTCATGTTTATTAATATGTATCAGTAAAATTGATTTGTTAAAAAAATTCCTATTTGGGAATTCTTCACATCTTATTGGAATGAATTTCAGCAGGTAATAATTTGCCAATTCTATTTTATGAGGCAGAAAATCTCAAAATCTTCTTCAACAGCAGTTATGCCAAATCGTTATTCACCCAGACAGATTATTTGCATTAAAGAGTATGAATAAGAAAGGGTTAAAGAAAAATGAAATATCCTGAAATATATCTTTTCTCCAGTCCTCCTCAATTCAAAGCCAGTCTTTATTTTGTATGAAAAAAATTACAGAATTCTGATCACAGGAAAAATTTGCCAGTTGCATTGAGTAATTATTGTTCATATACTATAATATTGTTATTTTACATTTATCTGGTCTACTCCAGCTCTTTTTGGATTGCTATTTGCATGGAATACCGTTTAGCAACATTTCACTTTTAATCTGGTTATGTCCTCGCATCTGAGGTGGGTCTTTTGTAGACAGCATATAGATGGCTCATATTATTTTTTTTATCCATTCTATCAGTCTATGTCTTTTGATTAGCTAGTTCAATCCATTAACATTCAGTGTTGTTGCAGTATTGCATTGTTTATGAATTCCAAAAACAGATATTGGATTATGTTTGTTAACTGATCCGTTCCTCTGGGTGTGATTAAATTACGATTAGGGCATTGATTGGGCCACGTCAGTAGGGCATTGAGTCCCTGCCCCCTTGGTGGGTGGAGACTCACAAAGAAACTGCACCACAGAGAAGGGAGGTTGGAGTTTTGAGCTGGGGCCCAAGAAGTAAACACACCAGAGACAGCAGAGCAGCTGAGCCCAGACAAAATTGAACCCCAGGGAGAGAGATAAAGCCTAGTAAGCCTGATAGTCTACAGTTGACCTTGTGTAGAGAATGGAGTAGCTGAGCAGGGGAGAGAAACAAGCCCTGGAAGAGAGACAATACTTATCCCAGCCTACAGCTGATATTGGTAGAAGCAGGGGCCAGGGAGACTTAAGAGGAAGAGGAAGGCTGAACTTTGGCAGCCATCTTGCTCCAACACGTGGCAGCAGACTTTGGTGAAGGAAGTAACTTACACTTTATGGCCTGGTAACTGTAAGTGTCTACCCCAACTAAATACCCTTTATAAAAACCAACAAATTTCTGGTATTTTGCATCAGCACCCCTTTGGCTGACTAATAAGTGTTATTACTGTAATGGCATTACTTACATCATCCATTTTGTCCTTTGGCTCTCTGTTGTCATACTTTTCTATCGTCTGTCTTGTTATCCTTTAGTTTACCCTTCCTAAAAATCTTCATTTCTACACTCTTCTCCAAATCTCTCAACCTTATTTTTTCCTTTCAGACTGCAGCACTCCCTTTATATTACTTGCCAAACTGGTCTTTTGGTAACATTTTCTATCAGTTTTTGTTTGTTTGTAAAGACTTTGAATGCACCCTCATTTTTGAAGGACAGCTTTGCTGGATATAGAATTGTTGACTGGCAGTTTTTCTCTTTTAGTACCTTAAATACATCATACTGCTTTCCTCTCTCCTCCCTGGTTTCTGATGAGAGGTTGGCCCTTAATCTTATTGAGTTTTCATTGTATGTGATGCTTTGCTTTTCTCTTGCTGCTTTCAGAATCCTCTCTTTATCTCTGATATTTGTCATTCTGAATAGTAATTGTCCTGGGGTAAGTCTGTTCATGTTTATTCTGTTTGGGATGTTTTGTCCTTCTTGGATATTGATATTTATGTCCCTCATAAGGTTTGGGAAGTTTTTGGTCATGATTTCCACAAATATTCTTTCTGCTCCTTTTCCATTCTCTTCTCCTTCTGGGATACCAATAATGTGAATGCTTTTGCATTTCTCGTTGTCATTCCCTGAGACTCTGTTCCATTTTTCCCATTCTCTTCTCTTTATATTCTCCTAACATATCCAGTTTGGATGTTCTGCCTTTGAAATCATTAATTCTGGCTTCAAGCAGTTCAAATCTGCTCTTATGTGCCTCTAATGTATTTTTAATCTCATGCATAGTGTCTTTCATTCCCATAAGGTCTGTTACTTTTCTTTGCAGGTTTTCAAATTGTTCTTTATACTCTCCCAGTGTCTTCTTAATATCCTTTATTTCTTTAGTCATATTTTCTTTAAATTCTTTGAATTGATTTAGGAGAGTTATGTGATTATCATTGACTAATTGTTTTAAATCCTTTATCTCTTCAGGATATTTGTTTTGTACCTTTGGCTGGGACATTGCTTCCTGTTTCCTAGTATGGCTTGTAATTTTTTGCTGATGTCTAAGCATCTCAATATGTTGGTGAATTTACTCTGATGGCTAATTTCTCTTTCTTGCCTATTGTTGTTTTTTTCACAGCTCTTCTTTGATATTTGGTTCAACTTATTCTCAGTCTTTAAAATAGCCCAGCATAAGCTTTCAAAATTAGGCCAGGGACTCACTAGCAGGGTACAGATTTTCTCCTAGGGGTTGAAGACAGAGAGCAAGAATAACGTTTGTCCATTCAGTTTCCAGACTGGCCAGCAGATGAAAATGGTCAGTGCACCTTTCTACAGAGGTGTTTCAGTCTCAGATTTCCTGTGTTGAATCTCCAGATCACAGATTCAAAGCGAGCTCTGCTGGCTGAATTCACTGAAGAAAAGCACCCTGACCTCCACTCCCTTTTCCCTTGAAACAGCTGACATAGAGGAAATTTTTGTTCCCCTTTCAGTTGGCTTCAGTGAGCCAGGTGTTTTACCCCAGCTTAATATCTTGGGGGTGAGGGATGGGAGCCCTTCCCTGCTGCCACAGGGGCTAGGTAACTCACATTGGTCATTTTGACTTCTTCCTCTATCTGTCCCTTACCCTCCTTGGAGTTGTATAGCACTTTCCTGGTCTGCTGACTCCCAAAGAAGATTCCTCAGACAGCTTTTGGCCTTTTCTCCATTGTTTTTGTGAGGGCATTCAGCTCTGCCTGTTAGTTGCCATCTTACCACAATTCTCCAAGATATTGGATTTTGAGTGAGACTGTGTGGGTTGGGATCCTGGCTCTACCTGCTCTCTCTCTCTCTTTTCTTATTTGCAAGTTTTAAGGTAAGACAGATTAATTTTATCTTTTCAGGTGCTTAAAGTCATGCTTGATCTGGGAGACTGAAGTTCTCTAACACTTGCTATGATTAATGATATTTTTCATTCACTTGGGAAGCAAATAAAACCAGAAGGTTTTTGTTAATCGCAGGAAAATCTTTTTGCTTTCATTCCAGAAGAAACATTATGCATTTTGTAATAAGGGGCAAGAAGATGTAATGTATATCAAAATCCTGTGCTGTGTTCTTTTTTAACTTTTTATTAAAGAAAAGAGGGGGACCTGTAAAGAGACATTGTCTTCAATGAGATCATAGAGTTGTGGTTGAGTGTGATCATGGCTCACAATTTTTGACCCAGTGGACTAATAAAAGGGATTGGGATAATTTGTCATTTTTCCTGGTTGTCCCCTTAGAGCTTTGTGGCAAGTTGAGGGCAAACTCCTCTATGGCCCTTTAAGACTAAGCGAACCTTGCCATTTGGTGGCCTCTCCTTGGTTTGTCAGGCAGTACAGATTATATGATAAAGTTGTTTGCCATTTGTGGCGCTTTCCTTGTAGCTTGATTGACCATGAGACTGACTGAAACATGGGTGGAAATGTTGTACCCCATTTCTAGGACAGGTCTCTAAAATATCTTACACATTCTATCTCCCCATGAGTACATCTGAAAATCAAGAACTCTGAAATTGCAGACTCACACAAAGGAAGGAACATGAATCCCTGGGTTACTGCAAAAAAGCTGCACAGAAGAGCAAATTGACTGGCATTTGTCTGTGATAAAACCACGAAATGAACTCGTGGTATTTGAATCATGAGACTCCAGGGTTTATTACAGTGGCATAACCTAGTCTATTCTGACTGATATGGCATTGTTTTATGAAGAAAGAATGAAACACTTGACTGATCACAAAGTTTATTCAACCAAATTGATTTTCTTCCAAAAGACATACTTCTCTGAACACTTTGGTTATAATTTACAATATTTCACTATAATTTAGATTGTTTTAACCTTTCTATGTCTATTGCATAGCTGGCATCCAGGTTTTCTTTTCAAGGTTGATATCCACTGTTTCTTACATAGTATGTTTTTCCTATTAGGATTCCTTTTGCATTTCTCCAGATAATGTTCTTTAGTAACTATTTGAGAAATTATTCATAGGAGGTAAACTTTTTGACTCTTTGTATTTTTAAAATTAATTTCTTCTCAAAAATATGAAGGGCTTGCATAGGTGTAAAATTCTAGGTTTAAAATCCTTTCCTTCAGGTCTTTAATACCTTGCTCCACTGACTTCTAGAATCCAAGGTTGCTAATCACTTGTCTACTACATTTTAGGTTTCTGTCTATTGGTTGAAGCTTTTCTATTTCTTTGGAAGATTTTAGGACCATCTCAAGTGTTAGTGTTGAATTTCTAAGGGTGGGTATTTAAAAGTTTTTTTTCTGCTTGGCACCTGGGGCCTTTTTTGGTCTGAAATTTCCTTTCTTTATCTCTGGAAAATTCACTTACATTTTAGATAGATTATTTCCATTTCTCTATTCCATTAGTTCTTCTCATAGCCCCACCCTCAGAACACCTCTTAGATATATGTTCAATGCTTTTGATGCTTCATATCTCATTTTTTTCTATAAGCTCATGCTATTAACTATTATATGACACTGCCTCCTCAAAGAATATAATTCTTTTTCTTAAAATAAATATGGACATTCCTGCATTCTCCACCCCCAAACAATGCAGGACCATTGAGCTTTACCTCTTAAAGTATGCTTTTAAAATACATAAAATTGTTACCTTTGTGGCTATTTAGCATGTATTTTTAAAAATCCTTCAAAAAAACTTATGAAATAGGGAAAACTAAATTTGTTTTAGATTTCGTTTTATCTATTTTACTATATTTTAATTTTTCCCTCTAATACTCAAACTCTCATATTGTGGGAAAAAGCAGAAGGGATTTATATCCCTGTGGAGAAGGGGGTCTCACATCACTCAATAAGAATTAGAACTTTCTGAAGCTGCCTAAACTCTTGCAAATAATCAGATATGATTGAATGTAGCAAAAGTTCAGGGACTGGGAGAAATTTGACCCTTAGATGCTTTCATTTTCCCTGAAACCTCCTGTTAATTCTAGATCTATTAGTGAAAACTTCCATGACCACAGTTATGCCTCTGAGATGGGAGTATCTCCCAAGTAACATTGTTCAGTCATGGTAGGTACTTGCCCCCCACCCTTTTTTTTGTATTTATGTTTTAGAGCCAGATAATAAGTTTCTACAGTACTAGGTACATTTTCTTATAACATTTCTATTTCTGGATCCTCCTGCAGTCTAGTTTTTAACATCTATAAATATGAAAAGTTTGGATGACTTTAGGGAGAAGGAAGTATTTGGTGGTCATTAGTGCTAACATGTGGTAAGGGTACCCTTGGGGTACACCTATTCATTGTTAGCTCAGATTTTAGTTATATGGTGCCTTTTCAGGCTTACAGCATACTACTAGGCTCTATGTTCTCAAACTGCTGTTTCTCTTTTGCCTGATTTCTATAATGTCTTTCTTTCCATTCTTTCCTACCTTCAGAGACTCCCCTTTGGATTTTGAGAGCACCTGTCTGTCATCTTCTCTTCAACACCTCCCTAGATTTTGAAAGAACCTCCTTGACATCTGGTCTCAGTTAAGACAACTTCTTGGTTTGCTCCTTCCTTAACCCTATTGCCAGTTAGTCCTCAAATTCTTTCAGCATCTACATTTCTACACTATGCTTCCATTAGAGCCAAGGGTCTTAATATTTCATTTTTACATTTTAACATAACCAGCTCTAGTGTCAAAAATAATCACCATCATATCCTCATTGGGCGATGTGAATGCTTTCCTTTAAGAACAAAAAGAGTTTTCCAAGAATCCCTTTGGCATTGATATTGCACATAGCTAGCAAATAGTAATCAGCATTGTTGCACAAGCAAGACATCTTCACAGGAAAAAAAAGGAACAGTAAAAGATGGGTACCACAAGTCTTTGTCCTTTGTGGTGTGTGGGTGTGCATGCATGTGTATATATGCTTTTAAATATCTCCCTTCCTCTGATTGGAGATGTGTTAAGAAGGTAGGTAGATGGATCTTGAGTAAATGTTTGAAACAGATTAGCTAACTAAGAGCATAATTCATGCTATTTAAAGTCCAAATTATAATACGTACCAAATTTCAAGTTCATATTATGGTGAATTTCTACTTTATGATTCTATGAGATAGAAACAGCTTTTAGAGTGATTAAGTACAAAATAAAAGCTTACATCATTTTCATCAGCTTGTGCTTAAATAGAAATCTTATCTAGGTCAAGTTTCTTGGTTCACAAACTAGAGAAGCACCTGTTTACTTGCAAGAGTGCAATTGATGTCCAAAATGCAGAAAGAAGAAAGAATTTATAAAAGACTGAAAAACGTATGCCATATCCTTTTTATTAATAACTTGTATTAAATTAAAAATACTAGCTTTATAAAGCAAGAAATATTTAGACCTCATTAGTTATAAAATATCTGCATAACAGTCCTAGGAGAAAGAAATCCAAAAGGAAGCAATTTGGTTCTGTGCACTTATTTACATGCATTATAGATGAGAATATAAAACCTATCTATAAATCAGGTTTTGAATTTTACTGTAATTGTGCTTTTCAAAGTAGATAATTAAATTGCTATGTCTTTCGGAAAAGGTCAGCCTGTTGGGATAGCACAGATTAATCTCTCTGGGGCATTTGCTCTTAATAACCATGAATCGTTGCTTCGTAAGCTTGAAGGCTGGCGAGGTTCCATCCAGCCTAAAATACTTTGGAAATGACAAGAATTCACTAAGAAGCACTCTAATAGTCTTATTTAATCACCAATTAACCTGCATAAGCACCTGTGTGTTATCATCTAAGAGTTATCCTATGCTATGATCAGATACTTGGATAAATGAACACATGAGGCCTTCTGGGTTTCTTTGTTCATCCCTGTGTTTGGTTTAGTGTGGGGCCCTGAGCTAGTAGCAGGAAAAATCTATGAACTCTGGTTTAGACAGAATAAAATTTGTAATTCTATAAATTATTATTGAGTACCTGCCACCCGAATTTGTATTTCAATTATAAAGAACCATGTATTTCCATGTTGTTCCATTATGCAAGTTATTAAAGTTAATTTCTGGTACAACTTCTTAAGAGAGTCCTAAAATATTCATTCTAAGATGTAAGACAATGACTGTCTATGCAATCATAATTAAAGCCAACCTCAAGCCCTCCTAAACCTTTAGGACTTTTGAATGCCAGCGTTTAAGGAGAATTAGCAAAAAATGGAGATTATTTTCTAGGAGAAAAGTCACAGCTTTTTAATTAGTTTTAATTAACAAGGCTCACAAAAACAACAAAAATATACTTAATTTTTTTTTAATAAGAGAAGTTGTAGGTTTACAGAAAAATTGCGTAAAACTTATAGCATTCCCATACACCCCTCAATTGCTGGCACTTTGTATTAGTGTGGTAACTTTAAAACAGTTGATGAAAGATCATTAAAATAGTATTAATAACAATCATTTAAATTAGTTGTATTTTTTTCCCATATACTACCCTATTTTTACCACCTTGTCTTAGTTATAATTCATGAATGAACATTCATATACTTGTACTATTAACAGTAGTTTATCAGCCAAAATGAGGTTCTCTGAGCTAGATGTAGATGTTTTATCTTTTAATTTTTATTCTGGTAAAATATACAATCTAGTTTCCTCTTTAAACACATTCACATATATACTTCAGTGCTGTTAGTTACCATCACAATAATGTACTACCATCACTACCATACCTTTCCAAATCTTTATAATCAATCTAAAAATAAACTCTGTGCAAATTAAGCATCAACTCTCTATTCTCTACTCCTAATCTATCCACAGGTAACCTACATTCTGGATTCAAACTCTATGAGTTTGCTTATTATAATTAGTTCATATCAGTGAGATCACAAAATATTTGTCCTTTTCTATCTGTCTTATTTCACTTAACATAGAGTCCTTAAGGATCATCCAGGTTGTCTCATAAAATTTCATTGTATGTGTTTTATATATATATATATATATATACATATAATTTTGTTTATTCATTGGATAATGGACAATTGGGCTACTTCCATCTTTTGGAAATTGTGAATCATGCTGAAATGAATATGGATGTACAAATATCTGTTTGAGTCCCTGATTTCAATTTTTCTGGTTATATATCTAGTAGTGGGGTTGCCAAGTCATATGGTAATTATATACTTAGCTTCCTGAGGAACAGCCAAATTGTCTTCCACAGCAGTTGCACATTCCCACCAGCAATGAATGAGTGCTCCTATTTCTCCACATCCTCTCCAATGTTTGTAGTTTTCTGATTTTTCAATAGTAGCAATTCTTTTGGGTGTGAAATGATATCTCATTGTGGTTTTGATATGCATTTCCCTAATACTAGTGATGTTAAGTATCTTTTCATGTGATTTTGAGTCAATTGTATATCCTCTTTGGAGAAATGTCTACTCAAGTCTTTTGCCCATTTTGAAGTTGGATTGTTTGTCTTTTCATTATTGAGTTGTAGATTTCTTTATATATTCTGGATATTTAACCCTTATAAGGTATGTGGTTTCCAAATATGTTCTCCCATTGATTAGATTGCCTTTTCACTTTCGTGATAAAGTCCTTTGTTTTAATTTTGATGAGGTCCCATTTATCTATTTTTTTTCTTTTGTTGCTTGTGCTTTGGGTGTAAAGTCTAAGAAACCGTTGTCTAACACAAGGATCTGAAGATGCTTCCCTACATTTTCTTCTAGGAGTTTTAAAATATTGCTTTTATATTTAGGTTTTTGATCCATTTTGAATTAATTTTTGTATATGGTATGAGATAGAGATCTTTTCATTCCATTGTATAAGGATATCCAATCCTGCCAGCACCATTTTTTTTTCAGAGACTATTCTTTCCCAATTGAGCAGACTTGACAGCCTTGTCAAAAATCAATAGACCATAGATATGAGGGTCTATTTCTGAACCCTCAATTGAATTCCTTCGGTACATAATCTATCCTTGTTCCATTACCATGCTGTTTTGACCATTGTGGCTTTGTAATGTTCTTTTAAGTCAGGAAGTGTGAGTCTTTCAACTTAATTCTTCTTTTTCAAGATGTTTTTGGCTATTGGGGTCTCCATACCCTTCCAAATAAATTTGATAATTGGTTTTTCCATTTCTGCAAAGAAGGCTGTAAGAACTTCGATTGGGAATGTGGTGAATCTGTAAATCATTTTGGGTAGAATTGGCAACTTAACATAATTTAGTCTTCCAATTCATGAACATGGAATGTCCTTCCATTTATTCAGGTCTTTGATTTCTTTTAGCAATGTTTTGTAGCTTTCTGTGTACACATCCTTTATATTCCTAGATAATTGAATATTTTATTTGCTATTGTAAACGGATTTTTTTCTTGATTTCTACCTCAGAAAGCTCATTAATAGTGTACAGAAAGACTACTGATTTTGCATGTTGGTCTTGTACACTTCTACTTTGCAGGCTTAATTTATTAGCTCTAGTAGTTTTGTTGTAGATTTTCCAAGACTTTCTATATGTAGCATCATGTAATCTGCAAACAGTGAAAGTTTTCCTTCTTCCTTTCCTATTTTGATGCTTTTTATTTCTTTTTCTTGCCTAAAGCTCTGGCAAGAACTTCTAGTACAATGTTGAATAACAGTGGTGATGATGGATATCCTTGTCTTGTTCCAGATCTTAGTGAGAACACTTTCAGTATTTCACCATTGAGTATGAGGTTACCTGTGGTTTTTAAATAAATATACCCTTTATCATGTGGAGAAGTGTTCTTCTATTCCTATTTGTCTAAGTGTTTTTACTAAGAAGGGATGCTGCATTTTGGCAAATGACTTTTCTGTGTCAATAAAGATGATTATGTATTTCCCCCCTTCATTTGTTTAATTTATTGTCTTACATTAATTGATTTTCTTACCCTTGCATACCTCAGATAAAACCCACTTGATCATGGTGTATAATTATTTTATTGTATGGTTGAGTTCAATTTGCATGTATTTTGTTGAGGAATTTCGCATCTATATTCATAAGAGGAATTGGTCTGTAACTTTCTTTTCTTTTAGTATCTTTATCTGGCTTTGATATTAGGGTGATGTTGGCCTCATGGAATGAGTTAGGTAGTGTTTCCTCCTCTTCAATATTTTGTAAGAGTTAGAGCAGGATTGGTATTAATTCTTCTTGGAAGGATTGGTAGAATTCCTCCGTTAAGATATCTGATCCTGGGCTTTTCTTTGTTGGGATGTTTTTATGACTGATTCAGCCTCTTTAATTATAATTGCTCTGTTGAGGTTTTCTATTTCTTCTAGTCAGTATAGATTATCATTTGTTTCTAGGAATTTAGCCATTTCATTAGGTTATTGAATTTGTTGGTATATATTAGATCATAGTATGCTGTTATGATCCTTTTTATTTCAGTGTGGTCAGTAGTAATGTTCTCCCTCTTATTTCTGATTTTGTTTATTTGCATTTTCTCTCTTTTTTGTCTGTCTTGTTAAGGGTTTGTTGATTTTTAAAAAGATTTCTTTTTCTTTTTCTTTATTTATCCCCCACTTTTCCCAGATGGTTCTCTCATCTTTCTGCTCAATGTTTGCTTGCCTTCTCCAGGAGGCACCAAGGACCGAACCTGAGACCTCCCACATGAGATGGGACTGCTCAAGGGCCTGAATCACATCTGCTCCCCATGAGCGGCAGGGTCTGCTGGCTTGTGGTCCCTGCTTGTTTCAGTGGGAGGCAAGATCTGCCTGTCTTCTTTTAGGAGGCACCGGGACCTGAACCCATGACCTCCCATGTGGTAGGTGGGTGCCCAAGTGGTTGAGCCACATCCACATCTCAGGTTTGTCGACATTATTGATCTTTTCAGATAATTAACTTTTGGGTTTTGCTAATCTTTCTTGTTTTTTTTAATTCCCAATTTTATTTATTATGCTCTAATCTTTGTTATTTCTTTCCTTTTGCTTGCTTTGGGATTAGTTTGCTGTGCTCTTCATAGGCCCTCCAGATGTGCAGTTAGGACTTTAATTTTAGCTCTTTCTTCTTTTTTTAATATAAGCATTTAGGGCTGTAAATTTAGCACTCAGCACTACCATAGCTGCATCCCATAAGTTTTGCTATGTTCTGTTCTCATTTTCATTCATCTCAAGATATTTACTGATTTCTCTTGTAATTTATTCTTTGACCCACTGATGTTTAGGAGTGTATTATTTATCTTCCATATACTGGTGGATTTTCCCATTGTCCACCTATTATTGATTTCCAGCTTCATTCCATTATGTTTAAAGAAGATTCTTTGTACAATATTTTTAAATTTATTGAGACTTGTTTTGTGACCCAGCATGTGGTCTATCCTGGAGAATGATCCATGCTTCCTTGAGAAGAATGTATATCCTGTTGTTTTGGGGGTGCAGTACTCTACAGATGTCTGTTAGGTATAGTTCATTTACCAAGTCATTCAAGCTTTCTGTTTCCTTATTTATCTTTTGTCTAGATGTTCTAACTATTGATAAAAGTGATGTATTGAGGTCTCCAATCATTATTTTAGAGGTGTCTATGTCTCCCTTCAGTTTTGCCAGTGTTTGGCCTCATGTATTTTGGAGAGCCATGATTAAGTGCATACATATTTGATTACTATTTCTTCTTGGTGGATTGCCCCTTCTATAAATACATAATGTCCTTCTTTGTCTCTTATAACAGCTTTGACTTAAATTCTATTTTGTGTGACATTGGTATAGCTATCCCAGTTTTTTGGTTACAATTTACATGGAATATCTTTTTCCATACCTTCACTTTCAACCTTTTTGTGTCATGGTCTAAGGTGATTCTCTTGTAAAAAGCATGGTACATAGTTGTACCATGCTTTTTTTATCTATTCAGAAAATCTTTGTCTTTTGATTAGGGAGTTCAATCCATTAATATTCAGTGTTATTACCATAAAGGCAGTACTTTGGCCATTTTGTCCTTTGGTTTTTATATGTCATTTACATAAATTTATCTCCTTTTTCCTGTATTGCAATCTCCTTTCCTGTATAATTGGTCTTTTGTGATGTAACTGACTGATGCCATATTCATTTATGCTTCTATGTGTATGTTAAATAATTTCTTTGTGGTTGCCCTGGGTTTTGTATTACATAACCCACATCTGTAACCTACTAATTTGGAAAGATACAAACTTAGCTTTGATAGATACGCTTTCTCTGCTCCCATATCTCTATGTTTCTCCTCTTTATGTTTTTTTCTCCGTCTGCCACTTTATATTTTTCAGGTCTATTATCAAGAAATATGCATTTTCTTAATCAATTGTAGTCTGAGTCTTATAGGAATCAAAGAGTAGAGTGGAATATTGAGGATACAGTATTGTTGGGATTTACATTTACCTTTGTAGTTACCCTTACTGATAATCTTCATTTTTCACACCACTCCAAGCCACTGTCTCTTGTATTTTCCTTTCAACCTTCATAACTCCCTTTCATAATTCTTAGAAGGCAGTTCTTTTGTTGAACTCTCACTTTCTTATTTTTTGTGAGTATTTTAAACTTTCCCTCATTTCTGAAGGAGGGTTTTGCAAGAGAAAGAATTTTGAACTGGCACTTGTTCTTTTTCAGTACCTTAAACATTTCATACCTCTCTCTTCTTGCCTCCATGGTTTCATATGAGAAATCAGCACCTACTCTTATTGAGGATTCCTTCTTTGTGATGAATCACTTCTCTCTTGCTGCTTTTAGAATCCTCTCTCTATCTTTGACATTTGACATTCTCATTAGTGTGTGTCTCAGAGTAAGTCTATTAGGGTTTATTCTGTTTGAAGTATGTTGTGCATCTAGGACTCTATATTTATGTCTTTCGTAAGAGTTGGGAAAGTTTGGCCATTATTTCCTCAAAATTCTTTCTGCCCCTTTACCCTTCTGTTTTCTCTCTGGGACAGCCATAATTCATATACTGGTGTGCTTTGTGTTGTCACTCAAATCTTGGAGACACTGCTTATTTTTTTTTCTCTTCGTTTCTCTATCTGTTCTTCTGACTAAATGGTTTTGATTGTCCTGCCTTCTAGGTCACTGATTCTTTCTTCTGCCTATTCAAATCTGCTGTTGTAGGCTTCCAGTGAATTTTTAATCACTAATATTATGCCTTTCTTCACTATAATTTCTTTTACCTTTATTTTTGTATTTTCAAATTCTTCTTTAGGCTCTCACATTATCTTCTTAATATACTTTAGCTCTTTGTCCATATTTTCCTTCATTTCCTTGAATTGATTTAGGAGATTTGTTTGAACTTCTTTGATTAGTTATTTCAAAAAGTATGTCTCCTATGAAGTTTTAATTTGTTCCCATGACTGGGCCATATCTTCCTATTTCTTAGTATCACTTGTAAATTTTTAATGTGGTCTGGACATCTGATTATCTTGATAAGTTAACTCTGCAGGCCAGTTTCTCCCTCTTGTCTATGGTTTCATTGTTGCTTGGCTTTGTGCTTAAACTCTTCTTTGATGCCTGGTCCAACTTATTCTAAACCTTTAGAATAGTCTGTGTTTGATCAGATTTTCTCAGCTCTTCTTCTCTGATTCTTGCCCTGGTTATGTAGCACAATTTTTAAGGTTGCACTCTTTGTGCAATTGTTTCACCTCCAGAGAGAGCTTCCTTTCTTCTGTTCCTTCTCCAGTAATCTTGATCTGTTCTCTTTTCTTTGTGCAGAAATTTCTCCCCAGCTCTTTGATTTTCTTAAATTCTATCCTACATGCAGCACTGTATTTTCCTTAACATTTTCAGTTCTGGGAACTGCCTGCTTTACAACAGTTTAATTTAATCCCTCATCACCACCACCAAACCCCCCCCCCTTTTTTTTTTCTCTTTGTGAAGCTTTTCTGCCTCTGGCTTCTTCTCCATTATGGTATCCTGCTCTGGGGAGCCAGATGGGGTCAGTCCAGAAAAGTGGGTCACTCCAGAAAGGTATGTTTTGCATTTAGGTGGTCCAGAGAACAAAAGCTGGATTGAGTGAGTGCATCACTTTCTAGCCGTTCTATTGTAATCTCTCTTTTTTTAATTCCCTGAGTCCTTTGTATACAGAATTCCTCAAAAGCTTGTCTTCCACACTGGGTCTCTGAGGATTTGGGTTCCTGTGCCTGGATATGCTTGGCATTCTAACTTGCTGCTATGAGAGGCTCTAGTGTCTGTGTCCATGGTAGAAGCAGCACAGGCCACTGCCTCTGAATGACTTCCAAGCAGCACGGGACCAAATGAGGGGCAGGGGAATGGACTGGTGGGTCTCGGTTGGAAATTTCCTATCTGATATTCTTTTTTTTTTTTTTCATTGATTCAACATTTGTGGAGTCCTAAGCAACTGAAAGTCTAAGCAAGTGGGATTTCATCTTTTATTTTCTGGCAAGATTTTTCAGGGGATGCCTTACATTTTCACATTGATGACTTCACTGTAGAAGTGAAAGTTTTAAAAAATATGTAGATGATGCACAACTTCTACAGTGAAGTCATCAATGTGAAAATGCTGATCAACGAAGAAGAAACAGCTGTGACACCACTCCAGCACTGCCAGTTTCTTGAATACTTCTAATCAATTTCTTCTCTAGGTTATTAAAGGCTCCTTTCTTGGCAAACACAATTTTTACTTTAATACAAAGAATAGTTTTTTTATTAACTTATTTTGATTTAATAATATTTCCCTCTGAGCACACAATTAGGGCAATGTGTATTGCCCTACAAATGAAAGGATGGCCATTATCATTACATTATTATAATAACTTGAAAATATTTGCTATTTATTTATTTATTTATTATTTTTTAAAGGTACATTATTCAGTGTCATGATCAGGCCATTACATTTGGCATCAACAGCATGGGTGCAAAAAAAAAAAAATCTACATTAAAACCCTTTGTTGGAATGCTTTACACTTTCCACAGAACAGAAATTAAAATAAACTGTTATACAATTAGTCACAAATACAGTCCTCATTTTTTTTGCCTATACACATGACTATTGTCTAAAACATGTCTTCTTTGTAGCAGCTAGGCCCTGCTACCACTGTTCTTGGTTGAGTTAACAAATCTGTTGTAACCTGTAGCTTCCCTATCACTTCTCCGGCTCTCCTTTCCTGCTAAGCTTTGTTTCCTTGCAGGAATTAAAACCTTCTGCCATTGCCATAGCTACTGCTGCTGCTGGAACTGCCATAGCCAACTTGGTTTCATGGTTTGGCAAAGCATTGGCCTCCACCTCCATAAGGACCAGAGTTTCTGCCTCCAAAGTTTCCTCCCTTCGTGGGTCCAAAATTTGAAGATTGATTGTTGTGACTGCCAAATTCATTGTAGTTTCCACCACCTCCAAAGTTGCTTCCATCATTACCAAAGCCATTATAGCAATCCCCACTGCCACCATATCCACCACCACTTTGGCTGCCACCAAAGCCACCTCGACCACTGAAGTTTCCTCCATGACCAAAGTTGTCATTACCACCAAAGCCACCTCCACGACCA
>PVKH010015254.1:0-16160 GCA_004027955.1 Chaetophractus vellerosus | reverse complement strand
AAAATGAGCCCACAAGGGAGTAAACAAATATGTGAAGCGCCTCTTCACCTAGACGTGGGGTGTGGAGACAGGGACACCCCTACTTGATGTCCACCTAGGCCCTGACAACCTGGGGTTCTCCCTGTTGGCACTGCAGTGCACTCCAGCACAGACCAGTCTCGCTTGAGAGAGCCCAAGAAGGCAAAGCAAGCACGGAGTGCTCTCTCTCAGGCTGTGTGAATTAATGCCGGTCAGAGAGAGCAGGGACAATTCTCCTCAGTCTACGGCCTGGTGGGTGGTCAGTGTGAAAAACCCACAGGACATCATATTGTAATAAACTGACCTGTGAACGACGGGCTCAGTTCAAGAGAGCCTGTGGCAGAAGGCTATGGCTAATTATCCTCTAGGATCCATCCAGTCTCCCTTCCTGTCTTTTTAGAATAGGAACTCCTGAGTTGTGAGTGGGCACACAGCTGCCCACTCTGACAGAGAAGGCATTTCTTAGCCTCCCTTGCAGCTGGTGTGGTCACGTGACTAACGCCGGGCCATTGCGTTAGGAGTAAAGTGATGCACGCAATGTTTGGGTCATCTCCCTAAAGATGAAGCTGCTTGTCCTGGTCTTCCCTTTCTTTCCCCCTTTCCAAGGCTGAGAAAAAGCCTTTGGAGCCCGGTGCTGAGTCGGGTAGAGCTCCCCGTTGGCCTAGACTGCTCACCTCTGGGCTGTTATGTGTGAGAGACCTCATCCTATTTAAGCCACTTAGTGAAGCTAAAACCTTTATCTTATTTAAGCCACTTTTTTATGAGGTCTGTGTTATAGCAACTGAGCCTGTATCTTAACAAGCAGAGCCCCTGGAGCACCTCAGGTCTTCCAAATTAAGAATTTAATGTTAGAAAGAATCATAGAAACTAGATCCTAAAGACCACCAAAAGATTTGCACCTACCTATCTTTTCTGCACGTTTCCTCTGTCTTCCTATTCTCTCTTACTTTTATAAAATATTTATTAAATGTCTTTCAGTCTTCCATGAATGATTCTGACACTGACAACTCTTTCAATCAATTAGAGCTTACAATCCAATGTCCTGAAGTTGGTATTTTTATTCCCATGCATCTTTTTATTCTTTCAGTATATATATTTTTTATTCATCAATAATATATAGCATTCATTTATTGTGGTAAGATACATATAACATAAAACTCAAGTCAGTATAAATAAAAAGGAAGGTATATTCTAGGATACGAGACATCACTGAAAGGCAGAGACGTTGGGCTTCATTGGAAACTAGGGTTGGGGTTTGGGAAATTATCCAGGACAAGAGCCAGTATTTCCTCCATCTCTCTCTGGAGTGCTGCCACCTCTGGCCCCTCAGATGTCTTCTCTAGCCAGACCAGTATCCTCTACTTATGAATTCTGCCCTTCCCAGCTGTGGCTTCCATCTGGCTCTCTCTCATCCCTACATGCTGATTTGCTCAGCCTTCCAAAACTGATTTCATCCAGGGTGTATTTGTTTGAGAGAGGCATTCTGATTCGCTGCATGCCAACCTGTAAAGTGACCCCAGCCCTGGCTTCAACATCCACCCCTGAGATCGAGATGGTCTGTACTGTCTTGGAGAATGGAGAGGCTGACAGTAGAGCACGTGGTCTGGAAGAAGTTCAGGGCAGGGCAGCAAATACAGCAAATACACCTTGGGCACATGGTGAATTCATGTATACTTTCAAATGCAGTATTTCTCAAGTTAGTAGCACTGGTCAAAGTGCTGGTTATATATTTCTGATCTTCCTCTACAACTGTAATTAAGTTGCTAGAGAATGGAGCAGCTCCCAGGAATTCTTTTGATGTCTCATAACTCCTAGCAAGATGCTCTGCAAAAGGACACATTCAATAAAATTGAACTACCTATGCAAATTTAGCAGCACACACATTATAAAGGGCACAAGATCTCAAAGAAGAGAATTCATGGAAGGAAAACTTGGGTAAGTGTCTGTATTAGTCAGCCAAAGGGGTGCTGATGCAAAATACCAGAAATCGGTTGGTCTTTATAAAGGGTATTTATTTGGGGTAGAAGTCGACCGTTACCAAGCCATAAAGTGTAAGTTTCTTCCCTCACCAAAGTCTGTTGCTACGTGTTAGAGCAAGACAGCTGCCAACGTTTGCCAGGTTCAGGCTTCATGGGTTCCTCTCTTCCCAGGGCTGCATTTCTCTCCGGGCTCAGCTCCTTTGTTTCATCCACAAGGTCAGCTGTAGACTATGAGGGTCTCTAGGCTTTGCTTCTCTCCACAAGGCCAGCTGTGAAACTGTCAGGCGAATGGCTCATCTCTATCCCGGGGCCTTCTTTCTTTCCTCATGACCAAGCTCTTCTGTCTGGTCGCCTCCCTGGGCTCCAGCATCAAAATTCCAACAACAGAACTGCTCCAAACTGTTCTTTGCCATGCCTTTTATATTTGATTCCCACCCCACCAAAGGGTGGGGGCTCAACACCCTATTGACATGGCCCAGTTAATGCCCTGATAATAACTTAATCATGCCCAGATTAGCAGACCAGTTTACAAACATGATCCAATATCTATTTTTGAATTTATAATTACATCAAACTACCAAACTGCAACAGTGTCATTTTGTGGCATTCCAGAACCAAAGATTGATCAGACTGATAATTACTGGGGTTTACAAAGAGAAACAAGGAGGGAAGGAGAAAGGGGTGCTGGAAGCATTTGGAGGACATGGCAAGACCTGTCCCCTTTGCAACATGGTAACATGTTTCTACTTTTCACAAGCTGCAGAGCTGTCAGGTAGCCAAACTGGAGTGAAAAAAAGGAAAGGAGATGCCATGGATTGCATATTTCAAGAAGGACTTTCAAGCCATCAGTTAGAGAAGGGGGGAAATCCAAACTATTCACATTTAGGAGAATTCACAGCCTCATCTATAGTATCCCCAAATCGCTATTAGATTTCCTGTTAGGATAGCACAGCTCAGTAAGACCCACGGATAATCAGAGTTCTTCCTATTTGCATGAGGGAGGGGTCTCTAGAAGTCACCTTGCCCCTCCCTAACAGCTTTCTTTCTCATTTCGCCCTCCACATGCACCCTTTTCTCAAGTTCTCCTTCCTCTCTCTCTCTCTCTCCCTCCCTCCTCCTCTCTTTGACTATGTTATTACTTCTGGATAGATGCCCAGTCCCCCAGTTGTTTCTGGGTATTTATTTATCCTTAAAGAGTGGACAGAGTTTCGCTTCTCTGAAGCCTTTCCATATTCCCCTAGGAAAAGGGGCCGTTCCTTGCCTGGCCCCAGGCTCCTACGGAGAGCTGCTCATTCCTCTATTACAGCATTTATCTCACTTTGGGGTGATTATTGTAGGGTATTATGTTTCTCCCTCACAAGACTGGGAGCAACTTTGATCTGATCTACCTTTGAATTTCCTCCAGTACCTCAGTCTGGCTGGGTGATAGCAGTCACTCCCTAAATGGATGGAGGCTAGGAAGAGTCAAGAGAAAAAAGATGTTATGTGTGTGTTTTTGGGGGGCGGGGGAGCTGAGGACTACCAGCAATCCACTACCCCTGCATCATAAGATAACACAACACAGCAGCCCCAGGGCTCAGAAAACTTGCAGGGCCGACCTCTAGAGAGATGAGATTTGCTCTCATCTCCATCTCGTCTAGCTCAGGAGGAGACGTGCTGCACTAAGTATCCGGAGCTGGGCTCCACCACATGCCAGGGACAGAGAGGGGAAGACGAGGCAGGGACCAGGAAAAAGAAGAGACGGGGGAACATGGACAAGACAGAGAGGCAGTGTGGTAGACTGAATTGTGAACCCCAGTTTGGATGTCTCTTGGTCCACAGGCTGGTGGGTGTGGGCCCATTAGAAAGAGGACCTCTTCAAAATGCTACTTCAGTTAAGCTGTGACCCGGCTGAATCAGCCTGGGCTTTAATCCAGATTACCAGAGCCCTTAAACAGCAGGGTGAGAGTCACACAGAGAGAGAAGTCACAGGGAGCAGCTGGAAGCTGGAAGTCACAACAGAATTCCGAAGGGAAAGAAGATGCTGCTATGTGCATTGCCCTGTGGCAAAAAAGCTAAGGACAAAGGATCGCCAGCAGCCAGCCCCGGAATGCTACAGTCTTGAAGGAGAAAGCATCGCCTTGCTGACTTGCCTAGATTTTGGACTTCTCCTAGTCTCAAAATGGTGAGCCAATGGATTCCCATTGTTTAAGTCAACCCATTGTACGGTCTTTGTTTCAGCATCCAGGAAACTAAAACAGGCAGGAACAGGGGAGACCAAAGCATCTCTGAAGATTACCACGGTGGCTAAGAGATCAGGAAGCAATTACCGCCATTAATGAGTGTAGAATCATTCTGACTTGCTTCTAAAAGAGCGTCATTTTAGAAATTTCCCAACTCCCGCTGCAGCGGTTAAAGACAAGGAAGCTTTCGTGATGCAAACACTCAATTACCAAGAAGAAAACCCCACAGGTACAGAAAGGTAACAATCAACCTCCTTCCACCTCCTTCTGCTTCTCAAACTGAAGTCAGCATTTCTGCCTTTCCCAGCCCAGCTGTGCTTTCAAACTCTTAAATTAAAAGTGGAAAAAAGCTTCCACATTCCTGTGATACCTCCAGCAGTTTTATTCTAAGCAAACCTAAATGAATCCTTTAAGAGCGAAGATTCTTCCCTAAGGTGCCTCTGAAGAAGCTCTTAAAATTGCTTGGTGCCAAAAATGTCATGATAAGTATTGACTACCCATCAAATTCTAGGTTGTGACATTTTTAGTTCGATCCCCTAAGATCAAGCTACTTTTTTTTTTTTTAATATAAAGCTCTTTTCCATCCATTCGTTAAAAACAAAACTAATTTAAAAACAAAACTAAAAACTAGCACTTCTCTTATCTCATGCCATGAATAATTTCTCTAGAAATTATCTTTGGCTGCTCAGTCTTTGGTTCTATTTTTTTGTTTGTGTGACAGAAAGAAAAGTTCTCTTGCAAAGGCATATAAGCTCCTTCTACTCTCAAATACCCAGGCTGGAGGGGAGCATGGAGCAGCAGGGCAAAAAGGCAAGCACAGCTGGAAAATAAAACAGCAGATTTTCCAGTTCCATAAAATCAGTATCCCCACAGTGCTTTGCCATGGGTTATTTCTACTCCTTGCCACCCTCATCCACTTTATTATCAAATATTGGCAATTCTAGCTTCCAATCCTTCCTGAAGCCACCATCCCCCTGTCTATCTCTGCTCCCCCCACCTTCATGTGTCTCCCCTGTGACTACCCATGGCCTATAGGAAAAGGCCTGAAATCCTGAACGTGGTTGACCAGGCACCCACAGGCAGCCCACTGCTGACCTCGCCAGTTTCTTTCTAGGCTATTCTCTTCCTGTCCATCACAGTGCAGCCATGTGGATCTTTCAGCTCCTCAAACACACCACAGTTTCCCATCTCTGGGTCTTCCCACACGCTGCTCCTTCTGCCTGGGAGGATCCTTCTCTTCACTCCCACCCCTAACTCTCATCCATCACCCACCCTCCCACCCAGTTAACGTATCCTTCCAGTTTCAATTTCAGCATCACTTCCTCAAGAAGGCCCCTACAAATTTCCTGTGTCACTTACCTGCAGAGCATCCTGCATATGCCTTTTTGACACATTACTCACACTAGTGACCAATTCAATGCCTATTTTTCCTACATATTCCATCAGGGCAGACACCACGATGGTCTTGTTCCCTACTGTTACCTTTCTTCAATTCTAAGATGCACATTTTTTAACATTTCTGAAATTGACTTGCATCTTAGAATCAACAGCATGTCTTAATTTAATTGTCAGAATTCTTTTCTTTCTCAGCAAACATAACAGTGAATTTGACACTCGGTGTTATCTTAAAATTTGACCAATATTGGTATGTTCCTGTGCCTGCGGAGCACAGTGCCTAGCATTTAAAAGCAATCAATAAACACCTGCTAAATGTATACAGACAGACACTTTTCTTGAGGATCTGGTATTAGTCAGCTCTTTGCTACATAACAAACACACCTCAAATCTCAGCAAAGATTAATCCTCTTGTTCATGAGTCTGTTGGTTGGCTGTTGTGGCCACACTCCTTGGACCAGTAGCTCCCCAAGGCATAGTCTTCTCTTGGCAGATCAACAAAATGCAAGAAACCACGCCCAACAGCACGAGCTCATTGTAAGCCTCTGTTTTCATGTCTGCTGGCGCTTCATTAGCCAAAGCGAGCCCAGCACCCGTGCGGCAGGGAAATTTACTTGGGTCACTCTGCCAGGTCACAGGGCATAGAGAAGAAATGAAGAACTGAAAACAAGAATCCACTAAGCCCCAACAGCAGGCAGCCAGCACTTCTCCTCACCAAGAGAACTCTGTCTCGGCTTTCTTTAATTCCCTGAAGGTTCCCCAAGATTCTCCTCTCACTTTGCCTTCTCAAGCTGATCACTTTCTGGAAGTTTCACATCCCCTTGTTGATATTTCTGCTGCACTTAGCCCATGGCTGGGCTCGTGTCAGTGCTGTGCCTGAGTGCGACTTCGCGCTCAGGGGCAAAGACCACTTCTGTATCCCCTGCTCCCCAAGCAGTACAGGGCCTGGTAACATGGGAGACACCTCAATACCCATCCACTGACAAAAATGCCCGATATGAACACTACAGCACTTCTTGGCAGCATCACTCACAATGGTCAAAGGTGGAATGGAAGCAACCCAAGTCCACCAACAGATGAATGCAGAAACAAAATGTGATGTAGATACGTAACGGGATATTATTCAGCCATAAAAAGGAATGAAGTGCTGATATATGTTACAATATGGATGACCCTTGAAAGCATCATGTTGAGTGAAATAACCAGACACAAAAGGACAAATATGGTATGATTATTATTTCACTTATATGAAATAACTAGAATATGCAAACTCATAGAGACAGAAAGTAGACTAAAGGTCACCAGAGGATGGGTGCAGCCAGGGGAATAGGGAATTAATGTTTAATAGGTATAGAGTTTCTGTTTTGGGTGACGGGAAAGTTTCAGTAATAGATGGTGGTGACAGTAGCACAATGCTGTGAGTATAATTAAAACCAATGAATTGCACACTTGAAAGTGGTAAAATGGGAAATTTTATTTTGTATATATGTTACTACAATAAATCTATTTTTTAAAAAGACTATGCACCCTGCCCCCCCCCCACCACCACCACCACACACACACCATTCTACAGAAGAAATAGGACAAAGCTGTCCACTTAACTTTTGGTGAAATGCCGAGCCTCACAGCCAACTTTCCAAATTCTCTTCAGGCCTTATCATCAGGATACAGCAAGCAAAATACAGAAGCTGCAATCCAATTGCCAAAATGCTCAATTATCTATCTTGGCATTGGTGGCTTCTTCAGAAGAGCTTAACTTCCAAGCATTCCCCATGAGGCACTAAGGTAGGCAGGCATCAGTATTCTCCTTTACTAAAAGGAAATCTTGAGCACAAAGACAGAGAAAATGGCCAGTCTTTCTACTCAACCAGCCCCATGACCCCAAAGGACCATGAGTTAGCCCGACTGCCTGAAGTTCTTGGTCTAGGTTAGTGATAAGCAGATGGCAGTATGGTGGGGTGCTGAATGCTGTGTGTAGGTTGGACAACCTCAATTCCTGCACTGGCTCACCACCTGCTAGCTGTGTGGCCTTGGCCAAGCAACAACCTCTGTCTTCCTCGGGTTCCTCATGTAGAATATGAGGATGATAAAAGAACCTAATCTCATAGAGATTTTGTGAGGATTAAATAGGAAAATACAAGTAAACTGCTTTAAAAGGCATTTATTTACTGCTCAAAATGTTAGCTATTATTAAAAATGCTCTGCTTGATCGCCTCGCCAAGTTTCAACCCCCTCACCATCACCTGAGTCTCCATAAGCTCTCTGTGACTAAAGCAACCAGAACTGAGGGCCCACTTGTGATATTCAGCGTATTAGTTAGCTATTGCTGTGAAACAAATTACCCAAAAGTTAGAAGCTTTAAAAACTATCATCTCACAGTTTCTGTGGGTCGAGAATTCAAGAGTAACTTAGCTCTGGCTCAGTCTCTTATAAGGCTGCCACCAAGTGTTGGCCAGGACTGCGGATATCACAAGGGGAGGATCCACTTCCAAGCTCAGGCATGTGGCTGCTAGCAGGCGTCAGTTCGGTGCTGGTTGTTGATCAGCTTTCCTAAGTTCCTTGACACATGGGCCTCTCTATAGGGCTGCCCGCAACATGGCAGCTGGCATCCATCCAAGGGAGCAAGCAGGATGGGCATCAATGTCTTTTGTAGCCTCACCTTGGAACTGACATCCCATCATTTTGCCTTCTCTTGGTTAGAAGCGAGTCATTGGTCCAGCCCAGACTCACAGGGAGGGGATTACCCAAGGCGGTGAATACCAGGAAGCAGCGGTCATTCGGGGCCATCTCAGAGGCTGCCTACCACATTTGGTCATACACGAACTTGGAGAGAAGCGACCTATTGAGCCAGACTTGAACACAACATTTTTAAAATAAAATTTTATTGAAGTATATCATTCATACATGAACATATACAAACAACAAATGTATAAAAAATTTGTGACCTTACAAAACAAACATGCATATCATCATACTGGGCTCCCATATATCACCCCACCACCAACACCTTGCATTGCTGTGAAACATTTGTTACAAACTATGAAAGAGCATTGTCAAAATATTACTACTAACTATAGCCCATATCTTACATTTGGTGTATTTTTCCCCCAACCCACCGGATTATTAACAACCTATATTAGTACTATATATTTGTTACAGTTCATGAGAGAACGTTCTAATATTTGTTCTGTTAACTATGGTCCATCTTCCACCACTGGATTCCCTGTGTTATATAGTCCCATGCTTTGTATAATCCATTCAATGTGTACACTCAGTGGCTTTCATTTTCATCACGGAGTTGTACTGTCATCACCTCAGTCAATTTTAGAATGTTTTCATTACTCCACAAAGAAATATCTCATATCCCTTATAACCCCCCAGAATGATATAATATCTTCTTTTCTGTTGCTGTAAAAATATTATAATGTTACTGTTAACTATTGTCCATAAGATATATCAGTTGTAATTTTCCCATGTCATCATATTCTTAACACTTAGTAAAAGAAAAGCATTCTTAAATTTATACTAACCACAACCTTCATCCACTACCAAAATCACTGTTACATAGTCCCTAGATTATTCTCTAGCTTCCTTTCAATTCACATTTATATCCAGACTACCTTTTAGCCACAATCTCATTTATAAATCAGCAGTATTAGTTATACTCACTATAACATGTTCCCATCAACTCTATTCAACTCCACACTTTTACATCAAACCTTATTAAAAATCCTACATAAATTAAGCACCAACTCCCATTCTCAATGCACATTCCATCTCCTAGTAACCAATACTCTAGAGTTTACCTCTGTGATTTTACTCATCATATTTAGTTCATGTTAGTGAGACAATATAATATTTGTCCTTTTGTGTCTGGTTTATTTCACTCAACGTAATATCCTCAAGGTTCATCCATGTTGTCATGTGCATCCCAATTTCTTTTTTTCTTACAGCTGAATAGTATTCCATTGTACACATATATCCCATTTTGTTTATCCATTCATAGGTTGGTGGACACTTGGGCTGGTTCCATATTTTAGCAATTGTGAATAATGCTGCTATGAACATCATTGTGCAAATGTAAGTTTGCGTCCCTGCTTTCAGTTCTTCTGAATATATTACCAATAACAGGATTGCTGATCATAAGGGAGTTCTGTACTCAGCTTCTTGAGGTACCACCAAACTGTCTTCCACAGAGACAAGATTCTACATTCCCACGAACAGTGAAGGAGTGTTCCTATTTCTCCACAACCTCTTTAGCACTTGTAGTTTTCTAGATTTTTTTAAAAATCCTGGCCATTCTATAAGGTATGAAATGGTATCTAATTGTAGTTTTGATCTGCATTTCCCTAACAGCTAGTGATGCTGAACACTTTCTCATGTGATTTCTAGCCATTTGTATTTCTTCTTTGGAAAAATGTGTATTCAAGACATTTGCCCATTTTTTTATTTGGGTTGATTGTCTTTTTACTGTTGAAATTGTATGATCTTTTTATATAACATGGGTATCAAACCCTTATCAGATATGTGGTTTTCCAAATATTTTCTTCCATTGAGTAGGCTGCTTTTTAAATTTCTTGACGAGTTTTTGAAGAACGAAAGTGCTTAATTTGGGGAAGGCCCCATTTATCTATTTTTTTTTCTTTCATCGCTCATGCTTTGGGTGTAAGATTTGAGAAACTACCGCCTAATATGAGATCTTGAAGATGTTTCCCTACATTTTCTACTAGGAGTTTATGGTTCTAGCTTTTATATCTGGGTCCTTGATCTACTGTGAGTTAAGTTTTGTATAAGGTATGAAATAGGGGTCCTCTTTCTTTCTTTTGGATAGGGATATCCAGTTCTCTCAGCACCACTTGTTGAATTGACTGTTCTGGCCTAGCTGGGTAGGCTTGACAGCACTGTCAAAAATCACTTGACTGTAGATGTGAAGGTTTATTTCTGAGTTCTCAATTAGGTTCCATTGGTCAATATATCTATCTTATGCTGTTTTTACCACTGTAGCAAAGAAATATGCTTTAAAGTCAGGAAGTGAGAGTCCTCCAACACCTATTGTTTTTTAAGACATTTCTGGCTCTTCAGGGCTTCCTACCCTTCCAAATAAATTTGATAATTGGCTTTTCCATTTCTGAAAAAAAGGCTATTGGGATTTTAATTGGGATTGTGTTGAATCCGTAAATCAATTTGGGTAGAATTGACATCGTAATGATATTCAGTCTTTCAATCCATGAACACAAATGTCCTTCCATTTATTTGTCTTCTTTGGTTTCTTTTAGCATTGTTTTTGTCGTTTTCTGAATACAGGTCCTTTATGTCCTTGGCTAAGTTTATTCCTAATTATTTGATTCTTTTAGTCACTATTATAAATGGAATTTTTTTCTGACTTCCTCCTCAGATTGCTCATCAACAGTGTATAGAAACACTACTGACTTCTGCGTATTAATCTTGTACGCTGCCACTTTGCTGAACTTGTCGACTAGTTCTTGTAGCTTTGCTGTGGATTTTTGGGGGTTTTCATATATGCACTTTCCTATGTTGAGAAAGCTTCCTTCTATTTCTATCTTTTGAAGAATTTTTATCAAGAAAGGATGCTGTATTTTGTCAAATGCCTTTTCTGCATCAATTGAGAGGATCATGTGATTTTTCTTCTTCAAGTTATTAATGTGGTTTATCACATTAATCAATTTTCCTGTGTTGAACCACCCTTGCATGGCTTGGTATGCAAAAGCCACTTGACCGTGGTGTATAATTCTTTTAATGTGCTTTTGGATTCCGTTTGCAAGTATTTTGGTGAGGGTTTTTGCATCTATAGTCATTAGAGATATTGGTCTGTAATTTTCTTTTTTTCATAGTATCTTTATCTGTTTTTGACATTAGGGTGATGTTGACTTCATACAATGAGTTTGGTAGCATTCATTTTGGAAGAGCTTGGGCAAAATTGGTATTAGATCATTTGTGAATGATTGGTAGGATTTGTCTGTGAAGCCATTTGGTCCTGGGCTTTTCATTTCTGGGAGGTTTTTGATAACTGTTTCAATCTCTTCACTCGTGATTGGCTTGTTGAGGTCTTCTATTTCTTCTAGGGTCAGTGTATGTTGTTCATGTGTTTCTAGGAATTTGTCTATTTCATCCACGATGTCTAGTTTGTTGGCCTACAATTGTTCATAGTATTCTCTTATGAGCTCTCGTATTCCTGCAGGATCAGTGGTAATGTCCCCCTTCTCTTTTCTTATTTGCATCTTCTCTCTTTTTTTCTTTGTCAGTCTAGCTAAAGGTTTGTCAACATGTTGATATACTTGAAGAACCAATGTTTGGTTTTGTTGATTCTCTCTATTGTTTTATGTTCTCAATTTCATTTATTTCTACTCTAATCTTTTTTATTTCTTTCCTTCGGCTTGGTTTGGGATGTTTGCCATTATTTTTCTAGCTCCTCTAGGTGTACAGTTAGATCTTTGATTTTAGCTACTTCTTCTTTTTTTAACATAAGCACTGAGGGCTATAAATTTCCCTCTCAGCACAGCCTTTGCTGTGTCCCACATGTTTTGATATGTTGTGTTCTTGTTTTCATTCATCTCAAGATATTTACTACTTTCTCTTGCAATTTCTTTGACCCATGGATAATTTAAGGGTGTGTTGTTTAATCTCCAAATATTTGTGAATTTTTCCTTTTTCTGTCCATTATTGATTTCCAGCTTTTTTCCATTATGATCAGAGAAAGTGCTTTGTATAATTTCAATCTTTTTACATTTATTGGGACTTGTCTTATGACCCAACATATGTGAACCAAACATTTTTAAAAGCCACCCAAGCAATGGCCACACCCAACATGTGCATGGCAGGATATTCTAACTCTCAGACATGCCCCTCCCATGGAGCAATGGAAAAGTCATGTGCAAGGCTGCTCCAAAGCCACTAATTAGGAAAAATCTGTCAAACAGGTTATGCTTCCAAGCAATGAAGTTCCAATTAAAATTTGAATCCACAATAGTGTTCTTTGATCTCTAATCCATCCCTTGTGCAATGGAAGATGCAGTAAGGACTGCACTTTCAGAAGCCCCTCCCCACTCCCAGTTCCCTAGAAATGTTGCTAGTTTAAAGGCATAGGCTACAGAAGGGAACTAAATCCAGGACAAGGAGAGAAAGGGAGGAGTGGCACACACAAAGCTGAAGTGGAGATTTTTTTTGGAATCCTCTAATAAAATTAAAGTATTTCAAAGCACCATATTTCTTGACTTGGGGCCAGTTTTCTTCAACCCATCAAAATAAATATCTTTTTAAGTAGCATTTTCTTTTCCCACATCAACTGAGTGCAATGATACATTTTTCAAGGGCTGGAAGTCCAACAGAAGCAAACAGGACATATTTTGACTAAATGAGCCCAGGCACAGAAGGTGCTTAGCCTAGTACCGAGTGTACTGTAAGGCCCGATATTAATAATATTAAGTTGACAGTGGTTCAAATCCTACGCATCATAAGATGATATCCTGTCTGGTCAAAATGCCTTCAAAGTTCTTCCCTGCATGGGGTTCATTCTCTAAAAAGCCTACAGCGCTGTTCCTTTGTTCAAGCACCAAACTTAGCAGTCGGTTTGCATTTTGGGGCTACTCCTCTGAGAAAAGCATACCCTTCCGCACTAGGATCACACTCTGAGCAGGGAGGCCCTCGCACCATAAGAGGCATGCGGAACTACAGACTGACCATGAGGACAGCAGAACCGCGGCTCCCATCTCAGGCCCGCGCGGGGCATACTCCCCCTGAGTGGAAGGACAGCATCATCCACACTATTTAAACAATAATCATCGTAATGATGATTATAATTTTAAAGACAATTATTTTAATAGATTGTGCATGCTTGAATTCACAAAACTTAAACCCATAAATGGTGTCATACCACACCATGTACAGACTAAGCTTGTCTTAATGATAACGTCACATCCTACAATGAAATCTTCTGTAGTCTCTAGCAGTTACTGGGTCTGCAGTGTGCCTTTCCATGATGGACACCCCGTGGGGAGGCTGTTAGATGGGCAGCAGCTGATACCTGTCACCAAGTCCTTGATGGGACTTGTTTTCTGAGAGCATGCCCATAGCTTATTTCCTAAGGGGGTGTCATTTAGGTATGTAACAGGCAAAGCTCAGGTTCTAAGGAAGGTTGCCCCAAGTATGGTATTTGTCAAGAGTTGGATTTCATAGGTATGAGTCCAACAGGACTTTTCCTACATCTCACATTTATTATAGGAGAGCAGAATATGTAGAGTGAGAAGAGAGCTGGATTTAGAAATAGTAACTTCAAACCAACCTGCAGAGGGACGTCTGTTTTTAAGGCCAAGCTAAAACCTGCTTCAGCAAAACACTAGGACTGGCGTGCAAGTGGGTGGGGATGGTACTGCCTAAACCACTAAGGGCAACTTCCTTAACTTTTAAGTCTTAGACTTGGGAGTCCTTCTCCTGAACATCTCAGGGCACCATTAGTGAGTCCATGATACACAAATACAAAAAGAAACTACATAAGAAACAGTATTTACAGAAAATTGTCTTCAATCTCTCCTATTTATGTTAATATTTTCTTGACTATGATTGCTGTTCTCCATTTGGTACCTACCACGGGCTATAAATTGGGATATGTTTTGCTTTATTAAAATTGGAGTTTGTTTAAAGACAAGCATTCCCTTGTGTGTAATCAGAAGTTTAGAAACTCCTGGGGAGATGGTAAGATTACAAACCTCTCCAAAGTTGGTGGGGAACAGTGGTTCTGAGATTTTAACATGCATTGGCGTCACCTGGAGGGCTTGTTCAAACATATTGCTGGGCCCCAGCTCCACAGGCAGAGTCAGTCAGTCTGGGGTGGGGCCTGAGCATTTGCATCTCCAACAAGTTCCTTGTGATGCTGAGGCTGCTAGTCTGAGGTTTACACTCTGAGAACCACTGGTGAAGAGAAGAGAGAACACCCAAGAAGGGGAATTTCCAGAGGTCAGTTCACCTCCCACAGCTGTTCTCTGCACAAATTTTGGAAAAGTCTACGCTGGTACATATTTTATCTTTTCTTAAATGTGTATCATAAGCATGCAGATATGGAATGCTTATAATCCCTGGTTCGTGGCCCACTCTCACCAATGGTCAAAGCGTGCCCCATTTGTTCAACCGTACATTCATCCGTTCACCTTTAATAACATAACAAACACCAGCCAAATAAAAGTTAGGACCTTGGAAATAACCTACATGTCATTAGACACGGAGGTCATCCTGTCCATCCTACCTCCCTACAGAGGAGTTAACCAGTTAACTATCTGTTGCTTTTCTTTTTCACTTTTATTAAATCTATAAACTGTGGTATAGTCACACAGTGGAATATTGAACAATAATCAAAAACAAATGAACTCAACCATCATACAATAATATGGGCAATAAAATATTAACTGAAAAAATAAAGAACAACATATAGCTGAAACTAGTTTATAACATTAATTTTTAAGATGCCTTAAAATGGATGTACAATTTTAAATCTGTGGGTTTTTTTCCTTTAACCACTAAATAAATACATGTTTACTGAAAAAGAGTCATTGAGTAGAGAAATGGTACTTTGTTAGATTTGTCATGGGAATATATGACCTTATCCCACTGTGTCTTCCCGAGGTTCCCTAACAAAGATCATTTTTCCATTCTTCAGCTGCATCCCTCAGTTTCAACAAAATAGCACCAAAATCAAGAGCCCTGATATGAGCCGGTAATTCACACAAGAGGAAACAAAGTAGTAAATAAAAACATAGGGGAAATTGTTCAACTTTGCTCATAATCAGAGAAATGCAAATTAAAGCATTTGGGGAGCAACCGTTCTACAACTAAATTAGCAAAAACAGATAAAATAGAACACCAACAAATGACTGTGGAATTACAGTAAAGGTGACATGCGCAGACAATGCCAGCTAGCAGACTGTATATACTTAAAAAAAAAAGTTCAAACAGCACTATGGCAAGGTATGGCCATGAATCATGCAGATGTTCTCACCTTGTGGAATTTATCCTAAAGAAATAACTCAATTGAAAGAAACAACTTAGATGTTCCCCAACAATGATTCAGAAAACCACAGTATAGCAACATTCTATGTAAGGCTTCTAGAGCAAATGACAACTTTGAAGGGAAATTTATATGCTATATTTAATACAAGGAAAATACAGAATACAAAATGGTAGGTGTATTATAATTATGACCATGTAAACACATGTACCCACATGTACAAGTGCTACAAGGTAATGGGTGAAAATGAACATGACCATTGTATTTAGTGGTGGGTACAGGTATTATTTTCTTCCTTTCAGTGTTTTCCTCTCTGTTATTATGGTATTGTGTTACAATTTTTAAAAGACTTTTAGTTTTGAAATAATTTCAAATTTTCAGGACAGTTGCAAAAATAATACAAAACCAATCTGGATACCCAGATTTACCAACTTTTAAAATTTTGCCACATTTGTCCATCCTCCCGCCCTCCCTCCCTCCCTCCTTCCTTCCTTTTCCTTTTTCTTTTTCTTTTCCTTTTCCCCTTTCCTT
>PVKH010015253.1:0-16160 GCA_004027955.1 Chaetophractus vellerosus | reverse complement strand
ACGAGCTGGGAAATTCTCTCCGAATGTTGAAATCAGTTCCCTTTTATAAGCAGTCAACTGAATGGATAACAGCGTCATCCATTCTTCATCCAATCTTGCTGATTGATGCAGATGCAATTAGCCCCAGGCTTGCTGGACCCAACAGCTGGGCACAATTACCTGGCCGAGTTGACACATTAGCCTAGCCATCACAGCATATTTCAATGAAATATGTTAAAGTAACATAGAACATTTACACATATTCAAACCAGCAATGCCATTTCTTTGTTTCTGTTTGCTGACTCATCAGCAGCTATCACATCTAAGAATACAGTAGCCCTTTCGATGAAAATTTATCAGTATTCTTTAAGGATTAGTTTACACCACCACTGAGAAATAGATATCTGTAAAATAATAAAATGTCACTAATACATGTGTCTGTGTCTCTTTACACACACCCACTTCAGTCAAGATTCAGCACAGCAAACTGGCTGCAGCTGCATTTGCAGCTGTTGAGCTGGCATGGTTAAAGGTAATCTGGGGATTTATACCAAATTATGAAGATGTGTGTATTCTTCCAGGGTTTTCACTTCCCTTACTAAATGTCCCTCTGTATCCTTCAAAACAGACCTTTAGTTTTCTTTCTTGAACAGTAGGTTTTCTATGATTCCTACTCCTAAGCTAATCTGAGTTTCCACTCTGCCTTTATTTTTAAGTATCCAGATTTTTTTTTTCTGTTAAATTGATGTCCTTGGGAATTCATTGACTTTTCATACCATGACATAATCTCATTGTCTGCTAAAAATAAATGATCTACCTCCTGTATTTCATCTAATATGGATCTTTTGAAAAGGCAGCACCTTTTCAAAAGGCAACCTTCCCTATGACTTGCTCTTCTTGGTAAGATGCTCCTTTGGCTCCTCTGCCACCTGTTTAATTCTTCCATAGTACTGAACTGTTTGTGGTTGTTGATTTACTTGCTCTTTTCTAAGCTGTGTTCCTTGAAACCAAAGAGCACATCTTGGAATTCATCTGTGTTATTAGTATGATGCCTGTCACATTCTGTGGGTTCTCAATGTTAGAAGTATGATTTTGTTTTCCTGCCTCTTTAACTAAAATATGATTCACAACCACTGGTGCTCCCCTGTTGCCTACTCTCCACTTATCTGACCCACAGGATCAAAAAGGGTCAGGGGGTCATTTGAAGTCTTCGTGACTTTCTAATGCTTCTTATAAAAGTGGTTGTCCACTCTTGTGGTTCAAGATTTCTGTATATAAGACTCACTACCTTTTCTAATCATTGTTCTTAATTTCCTTTATTCATTGGGACTTGATTCACAGTCTTCTGACTGTTAACATAATCATAGGATTTGATGCCCTTTAATGCTCTTGTAAATGATTCACCCCTTACCCTAGCCATGAATTTTTATGATCTCAACTCCAAAGACATTCATGTTCATCCCATTTTAACTGTCCATCCTGGGTTCATGCCTTGGATTTTAACATCACCTGGAACTACTCCCAGTATACATTAATTTTTTTTTCTCTGACCACAACCTGCTTCCTGCTACACATTCCCATTTCACTTCTTCATTGACCTCATAGATTTCTCTAGTCCTTTGAATTCTCCAATTTTCTCTATCCCTTACAGGTTACCTTTCCATGAACTGTCTCACCAGCACACTCCCCTCCCTAGTATCCCTGTCTTTCTTAAACTTGCTTGGTTAAATCCAACCCCTGAGTCCAGTAATTGGTCTTTCTGCACTCTTACATCCAGGTGATGAGTGTTCCTGGAGGAAATCATATTTGGACAGCTGAGAGATTCTGAATTCAGAGGCTTTACCCTTGCCTGGGCCCTTATGCATGCTCCAGCATCCTTGTATTATTATTGGCTGCTTTCTAGTTTCCTTCAGTGAACTGTCCCCACTTTTCTTTAAAGCTCTCAATAATCTTTATTCTCTGTTCTCTCGGTGGACCACTTTGGCCTCTTGACATTAAAATTGACTTAGGATGGTATCAGATGTTGTGGGGTGCTGTTCCCCTACAGAATCCTTCAGCAACTAGCAGAAACTGACAGAGCTATCTTGCTTAAAGCCTGGAGGACAGTAAAGGGGTTGCAGTAAGTGGGTGTCAAGTCAAGAAAATGAGCTTTAAAAACTAGGAGAGGGGAGTGGGTATAGCTCAGTGATTGAGCACTTGCTTTGCATGTATGAGGTCCTGGGTTCAATCCCCAGTACCTCCTTAAAAAAAAGTAGGAGAAGCTTGTGTTGCTCTTGATACCCAACCCATGCCCCCATTATGGTGTGGACGAACCTGCACTCCTATTGTGGATCCCTGGCCCTGTTCCAGAGGGAGAATAACCCCCCCCCCCCCATGTACATACCAGGATGCATGTCTATCAGGCAGGAACTTAAAAGACTGAACCAGGAAGTTCATCTCTGGCTCACTGTCCCCTAACTTGCTCTGCAGGTAGAAGCAGTTTGTGGATAGCTAAAGCAGTGTAAAAGACAAGTAAAAGTGGCCTGGGGCAAAGGATTACCTGTCTTAAGTTGTACAATAGAGAACCAAGGGAGGGAAGAAAGTCTATTTCATAGGAAGCTGAGGGGACATTTGAATTCCTGTAATTGGCAAATTCCTGTCTGTGAACAAGCACAAGCCCAGGATAAGGCACAGGCTCAGAAAAGACAGGACACTACATTTTCCATTCATGTCTGGCAGATCTTTTTGATAGGAGGACTAAACACTGAAGGAGAACAGCCAACACAGCCAATTAGCAAAGACTGTGAAAGGTGTTTTTTGTGTTGGTTTGTTTTTGTTAGCTACTGGCACTCAAAATCTCTTTCATATCACTAGCTGGATAAAACTTAAACAGCTCAGGGATTAAATCCCAGAGTTAACACTTCAAAATATCAAAATGTACAGTATGTACCAAAAAATACAAGACTTGAAAAAGGGAATGATGACCCATCCAGAGGAACAAGATAAAAATTGAGAAACCAACAATGAGGAAGACCAGACTTTGGACATACTGGACTAAGACTATTAAAAAGATCTTCATTATACTAAAGGAGATAAAACACAACAAAAGGAGGGAGTGGTTGATTGCCTCCTTCCTATGTATTAGGTCCTGGGTTCAATCCCTGGTAACCTCCTTAAAAATAAAAAAGATATCAGGAAAACAATGAAAAACATGCGAATCTCAAGAGAAAGTTTTTAAAGGAACCACTTAGAAATATAGGAGTTGAAAACCAAAGTAAATGAAAAATTCTGAAGGGGGTTTCAAGGGCAGATTGGAGCTGGCAGAAGAAGGAATTGGCGAACTTGAAAACAAGACAATGAAGTGACTCAGGCTGAGGAGCAGAAAGAAAAAAGTCAAACAAACAAACAAAAAACAGCATTTAAGAGCCCTGTTAGGCATCATCAAGTGTACCAACATAGGCAATATGGGAGTCCAGAAAGAGAAGAAAGGGACAGAAAGAATATTCAAGTAAATAATGGCAGAAAACTTCCTAAGTTTAATGAAAGACATGAATATGCACATTCAAGAAGCCCAGTGAACCCTAAACAGGATAAATTTGAAGAGAACCATGTCCAGACATACAGTAGTCAAACTGTCAATTGCCAAGGACAAGGAGAAAGTTCTAAAAGCTGCAAGAGAAAAGCAACCTGTTATATACAAGGGAGTCCCAATAAAATTAAATGCCAATTTCGTATCAGAAACCTTGGAGGAAAGAAGGCAGTGGGATAAAATATTTAAAGTACTGAAAGAAAACAGTTGCCATTGACGGATTTTCTTTCTGGCAAGACCATCTTTCAAAAAGAGGGAAATTATAATACATTCTCATATAAACAAAAGCTGAGAGAGTTTGTCACCACTAGACCTGCCCTACAGTCAATGCTAAAGGGAATTCTTCAGACTCAAAGGAAAAGACACTAGACAGTGGTCTGAACTGAAGCAACAGAGAAATAAAGATCTGCAACAAAGGTAACCATAAGTGTAATTATAAGTGGCAATACTTTTGTATTTTTTGGTATGTAACTCCACTTGTTACTTTGTACAGGTGCTAAAATGCCAATGCAAAAATGTAATGATAAATCTGTGGTTTGGGACGTACTGTGTACAAAGATATAAGTTGTAACAAATACAACAAAAAGGTGAGGGAACGGGATTGGAACTATATGTGTAGGCTATTGAAGTTAAGTTGGGATCAAATCAAAGGTGATTGTTATAGATTTATGATGTTAAACTTAAGCCCGATGGTAACCAAAGAAAATATATGAAAAATATATATAGAAAGAAATGAGAAGGGGATCAAAATGCTACAATACAAAACATCAAATAAATATGAAAGCAGGCATTAACCAGGGAATTAATGGACAAAAAGGGCATAAGACTTATAAAGATGAAATAGCAAAATGGCAGAACAAAGTCCTCCGTTATCAGTAGTAAATGTAAATAAATTCTCCAGTCAAAACTGGAGAAGTGGGAAATTCACAACTAAGTGGAAATTAAACAACACACTCTTAAACAATGGGTCAAAGAAGAAATCACAAGGTAAATTAGGAAATATCTTGAGGCAAATGAAAATTAAAACGTAACATAGCTAAACTTACAGGATGCAGCAAATACAGTGCTGACAGCGAAATTTATAGCTCTACATGCATACATTTAAAAAGAAGAAAGATCTCAAGTCAGACGTAACCTTACAACTGGAGGATCTAGAAAAGGAAGAGCAAACTAAACCCAAAATGAGCAGAAGGAAGGAAATAAAGATTAGAGCAGAGATCAATAGAGAAGGAAAAAAACAATAGAATTAAGGATCAATAAAATGGACAAACCTTTTAGCTAAACTGGCAAAGAAGAGAATGCCAATAAAATCAGAAATGAAAGCAGGGGGTGGGGCGGTGGAAGTTATTTGGAAGCCGCTTATCCAATAAAGTTTAATATCCAGAATATATAAAGAAATGCTACAACTCAACAACAAAAAGACAATCCAATTTAAAAATTGGAAAAGACTTGAACAGAAAATAAACAGATGGCCCCCAAACACCTGAAGAGATGTGCAACATTATTGGCTATTAGAGAAATGCAAATCAAAACTATAATGAGATACCATTTCACACCCACTTGAATAGCTACTATTAAAAAAAAAACACCATAAAATAAATGTTGAAAAGGATGTGGAGAAAAGGGAGTAATGGTTTGTTGGTGGTGTGAATGTAAAATGGTGCAGCCACTGTGGAAAACAGATTGCAGTTCCTCAGAAAGTTAAGTATAGAATTACTATATGACCTGGTGTATTAGCTAAATGGGGTGCCGATGCAAAATACTAGGAATCTGTTGGCTCTTTTAAAGGGTATTTATTTGGGGTAGAACCTTTCAGTTACCAGGCCATAAAGCTAAGTTGCTTCCCTCACCAAACTCTGTTGCCACGTGTTGGAGCAAGATGGCTGCTGATGTCTGCAAAGGTTCAGCCTTCCTCTTCCTCTTAAGGCTCTGTGGTCCCAGCTTCTTCCAATATCAGCTGTAGGCTGGGATAGGTCTCGTGTCTCTCCCAGGGCTCGTTTCTCTCTGGGATAAGCTGCTCTGCTCTCTCCACAAGGCCAGCTGTGAACTATCGGGCAAATGGCTTGGCTCTCTTCCCAGGGCCTCTGCAGTGTCTAGTGAAGCCATCTCTCTTTCCTCACGTTATCTGCTTTCCTGTGTATTTACTTCCTGGGGCTCCAGCATTAAAATTCCCACTAACTTCCCTGCCTTGTCGTTTTCTCTGTGAGTCCCTGCCCACCAAGGGACACAATGTCCTACTGATGTGGCCCAATCAAAGGCTTAATCATTATTTGATTAAGTAAAAGTGAAACCTCTGAATCCAATACTATCTAATATGCTCAGAGGGCAGACCAGTTTACAAACATAATTATCTATTTTTGGAATTCATAAGCAATATCAAACTGCCACACTTGGCAATCCCACTTCTAGGTATATACCCAAAAGAACTGAAACAGGGACCTGAACAGATACTTTCACACAGATGTTCCTAGCGGCATTATTGACAATTGCCAGAAGATAGAAACAACTCAAGTGTCTATCCACAGATAGTGGATAAACAAAATGTGGTATATACATACAATAGAATATTGTTCAGCCATAAAAAGTAATGAAATTCTACATGTGCAACAACATGGATAAACTTTGAAGACATCATGTTGAGTGAAATAAGCCAGACACAAAAGGACAAGTATTGTATGATCTCATTGATATGAAATAGTTGGAATAAGCAAATTCATAGAGTCAGAAACTAGAATATGGGTTATCAGGGTTGAAGTGATAAGGAATGAGGAGTTAGTGCTTAATGGGTACATGGTTTCTGTTTGGGGTGATGGAAAAGTTTTAGTAATGGATGGTGGTAATGTTAGCACAATATTGTGAATGTAATTAACATCACTGGTTTATATATTTGAATGTCATTAAAATGAATTTTTGGTTGTACATATGTTACTAGAATAAAAAACAACATAGGACTGTATAACAACACCAAACTACACACTATAGTTAATAGTATTACTATAATATTCTTCCATCAATTGTTAAAAAAAATACTACAGTAATGCAAAATATTACTAATAGTGAAAATGGTGGTTATGGGGTGTTATATGGGAAGTCTGTTTTCTGCATAATTTTCCTGTAAATATACAACTTCAGTAAAAAATTAATAAATAAATTGGGGCTTTCCTGTCAATCCCACCTCCAACAGGAAGAAACCCTTCTACAACCACCCTACTACTTACTTCAATTTTTCATTCCTAGGTGATGAGATGTTCTACTTTAGTTCCATAACCCATTCACCTGAGGCCTTGATCATGTGTATATTTTTTGTTACCCCGATACTGGTTTCTTCCCCTTTGCAAATAAAGTTGTTGAAGCCTCCTGGTTGATCACCTTTCTTCCTCTAGCCATCATCCTATCTCTTGCCATTCATATTTTCCTACTTTTTACCTACCAGTCAACTCATCTCCACTCTTAGAGAAATTATTCTTACTAAAGTCATTAATTGCTTAACAATAATGGATTTTTCAAATGTGTCTTATCCTTCATTAGATGATGATAATTTTTTCTTCCTTAGTACTTCCCCGTCACTGGCTTACTTCTGTGTGATGCTTCTTTTTCTCTTGTTTTTTTTGGACTCTGTTGTCCATCCATTTAAATGTTGATATCCCCAAGAATTCACCCTCATCTCCCTTCTCTTTTTCCTTATTTGTTTACAACCACTGTGTGTGTTATCCTGAAGACAAATGCTTTTTCCCTCAAATCAAATCTCTCCCCTACACTTCAGACTTGTGTATACAACAGCTTGATGGACATTTTCCAGGAGGTCTCACTGGCACAGAAAACTCAACTGATTCATAATCGAATTGGCTTCCTCAAACTTTTCAATTTTTTTTTTTTTTTTGCCTCCTGAATTTTCCAGTATAGGAAATTTGATGTTCTTTTCCTCCTTACTTTCCAATTAATTACCAAGTCCTGCCAGTTTTATCTCCTAAATATTGAAATAGCCTCTTTGTTTCTATTATCTCCACACTACTTAATGCCTGTAATGGTTTGGCAGTTTTATGTAATTATGAATTCCAAAAATATAAATTGGATTATGCTTGTAAACTCATCTGTTCATCTGGACATGATTGGTTTATGATTAGGGCGTTGACTGGGCTGCAGTGAGTAGGGTGTTGAGTCCCACCCCTCGGTGGGTGTGGTCTCAAGTTTAAAAAGCAAGACAGAGATTTGGAGAAGCAGATTTGAGAAGCAGTTCTGATGTTGGAGTGAGCCGTTTGCCTGATAGTCTACAGCTGGCCTTGTGGAGAGACGCAACGCATAGAGAGCCTCATGGTCTACAGCTGAACTTGTGGAGGAAACAAGCTAAGCCCGGAGAGAAACACAGCCCCAGGAACAGAGGAACCCAGAAGCCTGAACTCTGGAGACGTCGGCAGCTGTCTTGCTCCAACACGTGGACTTTGGTGAGGGAAGAACTTTATGCTTTGTGGCCTGGTAACTGTAAGCTTCCACCCCAAATAAATACCCTTTATAAAGACTGACCGATTTTGGTATATTTCAAAAGGCACCCCTGTGGCTGACTAAAACAAAATTGGTACCAGAAGTGGGGTAGTGCCTTTTTGCAATTACCAAAATGTTGGAACGGTTTTATAAATGGGTAAGGGGTATTTTTTGGAGGAATTGTGAAATGCTTGATGGAAAAGGCCTAGATTGCTTTGCAGAGACTTGATAGCAATATGGAGCTTAAAGTTCTTTTTGATAAGGCCTTAGAAGGAAACAATTGTGAGATGGATGCTAAAGAGACTTTCTATGATGCCTTAGAAGTTAATGATGAATCTATTATTGGAAACTGGAAGAAAGGCGATCCATGTTTTAAAGTTGCAGAGAACTTAGCAAGATTAACTCCTGGTGTTATAGGGAAGACAGAATTTGAAAACGGCGAACCTGAGCATTTAGCTGAAGTACTTTCCAAAGTAAACCCGGAGAATGTGGCTTGGCTTCTCCTTGTAGCTTATAGCAAAATGCTAGATGAAAGAAATACACTAAGGACAGAACTTTTGGGCACAAAGAAAACAGAGACTGATTCTGGAACTTCCAACTTTCTGGAAACTAAGTTTCCAAATCAAAGTGCCCCATTTGAAGATTTAGCTAAACCTGGAAATTGTAAATCAGAATTGAAGATGGAATTATCTAAGAAAGACTTGTGGAAGGTCTTACTGTCTGATGGCTTGGATCCCTGCTTCCTGCATGCTAAACCAACAAAGTTTTTGAGGGAGCTGTATGAACAAACCACTGTTCACTTGGGCTAAAAAAGACATGGAAAGGAGACATTAAAGGAGAAACAGCTTTAAGGAGAAAACCATGGAAGCTGAGATCTAAAATCAAGACATCGCCTTGGGCCAAGGGAGGAACCCCACCCATGTGTCCAGAGAGGGTGAGTTTGCCTGGGAGGTTGAAAAGGGTGGATGTTCCCATCCAATGTTCTGGAAGAGTTTTGCCACCCCAGGGTACAGGGAGGGTGGAGCACATTCCTCAAAGATTAGGGTGGTTAAGGTTAGCACCCCATAGGTCTGAGAGGGGTGCTCCTGTCCCCCATGGATTAGGGAAGGCCAGGTGGTCAACTAGTTGCTCTGAAGTTTGGGCCTGTGTGCTAAAGGTTAGAGAAGGCCAAGTGGCCAACTCGTTGCTCTGAGATAGTTGAGCCTGTATGCCAAAGGTTAGGGGGAATGTTGTCTTCACCTCACTGTACTAGGGGTGCTAAGGCTCTAACCCAAAGATTGGGTAAGGTGGGGCAATCACCCCAACCCACTTGGAGGGTGAGGTCTGGAGCTTGGTCAACACCGAGATGCTTGATGAGGGTGGAACCAAGAAAATGGCTGTTGGGAAAGCCTGTGGAAAGGGTGGGTTCCCATGTGGCCCCAAGGAGAAGAATCCATCATCTTAACAATGACTCTCAGACTTTGAAATGGAATGGAGGTTGCCCTGCAGTTTTGCTGAGCTGTAGTGGATCCATGACTCATGTTTAACATCTCAATTTCTCCTTATGATAATTTAAATGTGTATTCTTTGTCTTTCCTTTTGTGTATTGGAAGCAGTTAAATTGTTTTGTATGTTTCAGAGTTCTACAGCTAGAAGGGATTTTGCCTGAAGTCGAACTGTATTTCTTTGAACTAATTTTGATATGATTTTATACTTGCAATTGTTACTGATTTAAGGTTTTTTGAATATTGTAATGTATTTTTAGTATTCAGAGGGTGGAGTGTAATGGTTTGGCAGTTTTATGTAATTATGAATTCCAAAAATATAAATTGGATTATGCTTGTAAACTCATCTGTTCATCTGGGCATGATTGGTTTATGATTAGGGCATTGACTGGGCTGCAGTGAGTAGGGGCGTTGAGCCCTACCCCTCGGTGGGTGTGGTCTCAAGTTTAAAAAGCAAGACAGATATTTGGAGAAGCAGATTTGAGAAACAGTTCTGATGTTGGAGTGAGCCGTTCGCCCGATAGTCTACAGCTGGCCTTGTAGAGAGACGCAACGCATAGAGAGCCATGGTCTACAGCTGAACTTGTGGAGGAAACAAGCTAAGCCTGGAGAGAAACGCAGCCCCAGGAACAGAGGAACCCAGAAGCCTGAACTCTGGAGACGTCGGCAGCTTTCTTGCTCCAACACATGGACTTTGGTGAACGAAGAACTTTATGCTTTGTGGCCTGGTAACTGTAAACTTCCACCCCAAATAAATACCCTTTATAAAGACCGACCGATTTTGGTATATTTCAAAAAGCACCCCTGTGGCTGACTAAAACAATGCCTTATCCCTTTCCTGGACTACGGCACTTAGTTCCTGATTGGTTTCTCTGCTTCCAGTTTTGTTTCCCTCAAATCTATCCTTGGGAAACTTAACCAAGGTGATTCATCAAAAATGGAAACTTAACCAGCATCCTTCCTGAAACTTTTCATTGGTTTCCTATTACCCACACACAAGAAAAGCAAATCCCAAGTTAACCTGCCGTATAACATTCTAGCTTCTGCCTACCTTTCCATCTTGATATTTCCTGATTACTCATAGTTCCCCTAGTTGTCCCTTGCAGGTTCCTACCTCTATGGCTATACTCACTCTGTCTGGAATGTGTTTCCTCTGTCACCTCTTAAAGACCCTAGTTTAGTCATTCTCTTCCTAAAGAAGCACAATGTTCACATATTTACTAAAGCCCTTGGTGTTACTGAACCCGATTATCTGTAGCTCTCAAGAGACCATAAGCTTTCCTGGGCTGGGATCACTGGTCATTTTTTTCCTGTTTCTTTAAAACCCAGTACAGGTTGCTGGGCAGTGGGAATGGGAGGTGGTAGTGCAGAACTATTGGCACATATTTGCTTAGTTAATAGAGTGACAACCATTTTATAGAGTTAAATGTAAATTCCTAACTTACTGTGCAGGAAGTAGCTACTGCCTGAGAAGAGTGTGATCATCATGTGTAATTATTTCAGTCTGTATCTTTTCTTCATCCTTTTCTCCAGAGACCTAGCTTGCTGTATATTCCGGCATGTGAGTGTTGATCTGATAAACCAGATTTAAAAAATTCTGGATGACTTCACAGAGTTTAATTGACAAACATTAGATGTGCAGCAATAAGGTGTATTTAAAATATGGGACTGGAGTGAGACCATGGCCTCAAGACCTTTCTGTCATCTGAATTCTTGTGTTATCGTTTTGGAAAACTACTTTTTTCCTTAGAAATCTTGTTCTTTAACTCTCAGAAACTATGAGATTCAAAACTAAAATGTAAAAATATATGAAATACTTGCTCATCCTCCTTTTCTAATATTGCGATTTCTAAAGATAGTCCTTGTTCCTGAGAGACTTTATGTCATTATGGATACATAAGCTATTCCTTCTCAGCGTATCTGCCATGCAGTGCTGTCAGCCCCAATCCTAGGAGAGTAACTTATTGGTAATTCGACTACATCAGCAGCCTGATTTGTACTACAAAGGTAGAAATCATTATGTGTCTTCATGCCCAGTGACCACTTATTGAAAACAGATTGAAAGTTGTATGAAGACCAGCTTTTCAGAATGTCAATAAAGTTCTCCTTCTTTCCCATAAGTCTGGTTTATCTTTGACTAATTTTTCCTCTTTATCCTAATTCTCTTTCCTGGAGGTGACTTTTAGTATGGGGCAGCCACCTATTAATCACATGCCAGCACAAACTACAGATAAAAGAATTGCCCATAAGCTACCACATTGAGACTTAGAATGTTTACTTTCCTCTTTTCCTTTTTGTTTATTTGTGATCTTATTTAGTAACTCTGGGGGCACATTTGCAGGATGGGGAAGGGCAATAATGGTTGAGAACAATTGAATTCTATACAAATAACAGAGAACTTAATTGTAGTCAGTAACTTAATTAAAAGGAACTCAAGTGTACAATTGAAATCTTTGACTAATTGTAAATAATTTTTCCTGTTTATTTCAAAATAGCTTGGAAAGACTTATAAGCAGGTCTTATTGGCAAAGCAAAGCAAATAATAAAAAGGAGCAAGTAACAAATGGATTGTTAGGGCATTTTAGACTTAAACTACCGTGTCAGTACATTTGCACACACTGGATAAAGTTCTGTAAAGTAATTGAGAATTATTCTTTTAAAGGTGTCTAGAATAATACCGTGCAGTTTGAGTATAAAATACTTTGTGGTCCTTCAGCATCAAGATGCCTCATGCTTTTCTGGATGACTCTTCAGTAAATTCTTACTTTCCAACACCTGGTACATGAAGTGATTTCACACCATGCCCATGATGCGGGCCACCCACCAGCTACATGGCATGACGACTCTGCAGGCTGAACGGCAGCCTTGATAATTATAAGGCCATGGAGAATAGCCCCCCAGGGGCTCACAGATCCTCTGGCAGTGGGTGTAACTCCGCCTACATTCAATACAGCAGATTCCTTCATGATCCAGCCTAGGGTCGAACGTCATGCCTTCACCTTCCTGCTGCTGTGAAATAAAAGATAACTTGTGTTTTTTTTTTTCATAATGAGAAGTTTATAGCATGCACGTTATTTTTAAATAAGATCCTGAAATTTTCACTACTGCAAGAGATCAGCATACCCTGCTGTGAGTTTTCAATCTTGTAACCTGCCCTTATTCAGAATTCCTTCCGTCTTCAAGGAACTTTCACCTGCCTAATCTTTCACTGGGCAGAAAGTTTTTACGTTCTCTCTCTCTCTCTCTCTCTCTCTCTCTCTCTCTCTCTCTCTCTCCTCTCTCTCTTTCCTTTCTTTCTTTTTTGTTGCTGTATGCCACATGCCTTTAATGAGCCATAGTTACCACTCAGTAGTGACTCAACTTGTTTTAAATAGCAAAACAAAAAGGACGCTTTATGATTGAAAAGTTGTACTTCTGCCACTGCTAATTTGAAATCAGTGGTATGCTGGTGCCTTCTTGTAGTGATGACTTCTAGAACTTCAGGCAGTACATTTTGAAACTCACTGAACTTTGCTAACAGATTTCAATTCCAGTTGCAATGGCTCTGAGAACACTGTCAGGTCATTTTAGTTTCTCCTACCTTCATTTCAAAAATGGGGATTTTATTTCCACGGGAATGTTACCTCTGTGGGGATGTAAGGGGTCTGTAATACCCAGAGGAAAAGGTGCCATAAAAATAAGTAAAAAATCCAAGACCTTAAACTTTACCCCTCTAGTTTCTATGTGCCATTACATAGCTATATAACATACATAGTTATATAAACACAAGATTACATTACAATAAGTACAATCACCTACAAAAATCTCCATTTTCAGTGCTGAAGAACTCACAGAGCTGGACTGGACTTGCCCCTTGCTCAATTTACATATCTGGTTTTCCTTTTCAAGTATTTCTAGGGGTATGAATTCTGCACCCTCTTTATTACGGTATTATATTGCCAAGAAGCACCTATCCTTAATGTATACCCTTCCTTCAGTTTAAATCTTGTTCCTGTAGGGAGCAGTTTTGGGAAAGATGCCAGCAAAGACCAGATTAAGCCTGAGCAAAGTAACCCAAAGCCACTTCATCCCCTTTTCTGGTATATAAAGCAAGGTCTTTAATTATTCGTAATTTTTTTGGCTTTTTATGATGAAATTTTTCAAAGAGAAAGGTGGTGGGAACAGTATACTGAATGCTGATATACTCACCTTCTAAATTTAACAATTGTTAACTTTTGTTAAATTTGCATCATTTTTTCCCAATGTATTTTGAAAGTAAAATTTGAAGTGAATTTAAAGAGAATTGGATACATTGTGATTTTTCACCTGTAAATATATTAGAACATACTTCCAAAGTATGAGGATATCTCCCTAAACAACTACAATGCCATTATCACACCCAACAAAATTAGCAATTCCCTGCGCATTCTTTTGTCACAAATATTGTTTATTACCTTACTCTCTTCAACCATTCTTTTTCATTGTTCAGACACTTATCTCTTTTGAAATAGGTTCATCTGGGCTAGCAGAAACATAACCACCTCATTAATTAATTGCAGCTGACCTCTCAGGGACAGTGGGAGTCAAAAGGCCTGTTGATTGTGGTATTTCCTCATCTGAGTGTTTGACAGAGGTAGGTTAGGATTAAAAAGTTGGGAGGAAATCTCAGGTTGTTGCTCCAAGGTATTTCCTCAAAGGCATATATCACAAGGAGGTATTTTTGCTTAAAGCTCAACACATGATAAATGGAAAAATGGATAGAATTGGAGTTTTTCAGGAGATAGATATTACCCCAGTCTGGAACCAGGGCAAAATCACATCCTGCCTTTCTGTGAAGGGGCTGATGCCCTCGTCTGCTGAACCAAATTCAGCCAGCCCAGCCACCTAGGGAATAAACTATATTAAATTTTCTGTTTGCCTATTCAGATTTTATTTCCATTTATTATTCTCTGAGCTTAGAGAATGAAGTGCTGTGATGTCCTGAATTCTCTGATAAGCCTTGGGTTATTTAGAGAATTCTTTTTGCTGTAAATCTTTCTAAAATATATTAGTCTAAAATGATAAACTTGAAAATATATTTGTAACACATGGCAAACGGTATAGGACTGAACAGGCTACAGAAGAAAAAAACAGACTTATTGGTATATGAAAAAGTGCTCAATGTTGCACATAATTAAAGAGAGGCATGATAAAACAGAGACACAATTTTATACCCAAGAGATTAGCAAAGATAAAAAAAGTTTGATAATAAAGCAGTCCGTTCATTACCATTTGCAGGTGTGTAGCTGGTGTGATTCCTTGGAAGGCAATTTGTTATCCTCCATGGAAATGTAAAATTCCCATCTACTTTGACCCAGCAGACCCATCCTTCAGTTTTTATGCTAAAGATAGACTCCTACATGTGTACACGAGGTATAGTAGCTGGCACTGAGCAAGTGAGTGCTAAATTATGTGCCAAGCATTCTGCTAAGAGCTTCACGTACATTACCACATTTAATCTTTCCTATGAGGCATTTAATCCTGACCTTAGGAGGCAAGTACAAGGTAACAGAATTTTTAACAGCATAACTTAAATGTCCATCAAAGCTGAATTAGTTAAGTTTCGGTATATCCATCCATACAATGGAATACCATGTAGCCATTAAAATGAATGAGGTAGATCTGTGGAGGAGATATAGAATAACCTCCAAAAATATTGTTATATAACTGGAAATAAAGCAAGATTTAGAATTGTGTTTTAAAAGAGTGTGTGTCTGTGTTTTTGTGCATGTATACTTTTCTTGTACAGAAAAACCAGGCAAATGGGCATCAATAGGTTGCTCTGAGGAGGGTTTATAGGGTGGAAGGGAGGCTCACTTTTCATTATATGCCTTTTGGTACTCTTTTTAAAATATATTTGCATGTTAAAAACTACTTAGAAATAAATATTTAGTATTCTACTTTCACTCCCTAGAAAGTATAGTACTGGAAAACAATATTTTATTGATTTTAGCACCTTAGTGTCATAAGACAGACATCGGTTCTCAATGTTTCAGTCTACAGTGTTTTGTCTATGTGTGAGTCTGTCCCCCTGACTGGACTGTGAGCCCCCAGGGCAGAACTTACAACTGACTCTGTCTGCACAGGACCTGGAAATGGAGTAGGTGCTCAACAAATGTTTGTTGAATGGATGAATAAAGTGGATATAAAGGGGGAAAGAGAACACTTTCAGTGTGTGTGTTGACTCCAGGACCCACTGTGGGCAAGCTTTCCAAATAATCAAATTCCTGATATGAGTTTGTTTTCATGGTATTGCAGTTTGGCAGTTTGATGTAATTATGAATTCCAAAAATCGATGTTGAATCATGCTTGTAAACTGGTCTGCTAATCTGGGCATGATTAAGTTATGATTAGAGTGTTAACTGGGCTACGTCAGTAGGGCGTTGAGCCCCACCCCTTGGTGGGGTGGGAATCAAATATAAAAGACATGGCAAGAACAGAGTTGAAGCAGTTTTTTTCTGTTGTTGTTACATATCCCCCCCTTTTCTGCTTGCTCTTTGCTGTGTTCATTTTTGTGTTCTTCTGTGTCTGCTTGTCTCCCCCCATTGCAGCAACCTGCTGAGTCAGCTCACTGCGCGGCGGCCTTGACTGCTTGCAGGCGGCTTGCCCTGCTCGCGGGCGACTTGCCCTGC
>PVKH010015252.1:0-16165 GCA_004027955.1 Chaetophractus vellerosus | reverse complement strand
GCGATCGGCTCACTCCAACATCAGAACTGCTTTTCAAATCTCCTTCTCCAAATCTCCTCTCTGCTTCTCTCCAATCTCTGCTTCTACTTGAGACCACCCCCACCAAGGGGTGGGGCTCAACATCTCACTGACGTGGCAATTAACGCCCTACTCATAACTTAATCATGCCCAGATGAACAGATGAGCTTACAAACATAATATATTTTATATTTTTGGAATTCATAATTAATTCAAACTCAAACCATTACACCCCCCATACCAAAACCTATTTGTATGTGGATGGCAGCACCAACATAACTGACAAACAGATAGTGAAACATAGTTCCCCAACATTGTCATTGGTCCACATCAAGGTCCACATTTTACTTTGTACACTTTTATAAATTTTGATGACCCTCACCCTGTCCTGTGTCCACCACTGCAAGGCAGTGGAAAACACTTCCACAGGCTACTAAGCCCCTCATTCAATCCACCCCATCCCTCCCCACCACCCCAGGGCTGACAATGTCCCTTTGGCATGTCTTTCTGCATGATAGGATTCATTGATTCACACCACATAATGTCCTGGATCACTGGTTCATTCCCCACTGGGACCCATCCCTGCTCCCAAGAGTCACCCCTTGTCTATTTCTGAGTGAAACAGACCTACAAAAATAGGAAGCCCATCTCCCTCCCCCCAACCATGCAGGTTCTCCACCCACGGACACACTACCACACTACAGAACGAACACTCCCACACACACCCGAGGCCCCTCTCCAAATATGCATTTTTACTTTTTTGCCCGTCTTTTGAAGTACAAGTGTTTAATTTTGAAAAGGTCCCATTTATCTATTTTTTTCTTTCATTGTTTGTGCTCTATTTAGTATAAGGTTTAAGAAACTACTGCTTACCATATGATCTTGAAGATGTTTTCCTAAATTTTCTTCTAGGAATTTTATGGTTATAGCTTTTATATTTAGGTCTTTGATCCATTTTGAGTTAATTTTTTATACAGTGTGAGATAGGGGTCCTTTTCTTTCTTTTAGATGTAGATATCCAGTTCTCCCAGCACTATTTGTTGAATAGTCTTTTCTGGCCCAGCTAGGTGGGAATGATAGCCTTGTCAAAAATCACTCACCAATAGATGTGAGGGTCTATTTCTGAATTCTCAATTTGGTTCCATTGGTCAATATGTTTATTTGTATGACAGTATCATGCTGATTTTACCAATATAATTAAATAATATGCTATAAGTCAGGAGTGAGTGTCCCCCAACTTCATTCTTCTTTTAAAGACATTTTTGGCTATTCTGGGCCCCTTACCCTTCCAAATAAATTGATAAATAGCTTTTCCAAATCTGCAAAAAAAAAAAAAAAAAGAGCTGTTGGGAATTTATTGGGATGGCATTGAATCCGTTAATCAATTTGGGTAACATTGACATCTTAATGATATTTTGTATTCCAGTCCATCAACACAGAGTTTCCTTCCATTTATTTAAGTCTTCTTTGTTTTTTTAGCAATGTTTTGTAGTTTCCTGAATACAGGGCCTTTATGTCCTTGGTTAAGTTCATTGTAGTACGTATTAAAAATGGATTTTTTCTGATTTATTTCCCAGATTGTTCATCGGTATCATAAAGAAACACTACTGAGTTTTTGCGTGTTAATCTTGTATCCCATCACTTTGATGAACTCAGCTTTTGATTCTAGTAGCTTTGTTGTAGATTTTTCATGGCATTCTAGATATAGGATCATGTCATCAGTGGATAGCAAAAGTATTATTTCTTCCTTTCTTATTTGGGAGTCTTTTATTTCTTTATGTAGCCTAATTGCTTGAGCTAGAACTTTTAGCACAAAATTGAAAAACAGTGGTGAAAAAGCATCCTTGTCTTGTTCCTGATTTCAGGGGGAATTCTTTCAGCCTTTCACCAATGCTAGCTATGTGTTTTTTACATATGCACTTTACCATGTTGAGAAAATATCTTAATAGTCCTAACTTTTGGCGAGATTTTATCAAAAAAAGCCTGCTCTTCATTGTCAAGTGCCTTTTCTGCATCAATTATGATCATGTAATTTTTCTTTTTCAATTTATTAATGTGGTTTATTACAATAATTGATTTTCTTGTGTTGAAAAACCCTGGCATATCTGGATAAAACCACTTGATCATGGTGTATAATTCTGTTAGTGTGCTTTTGGATTCAGTTTGCAATTATTTTGTTGAGGATTTTTGCATCTATATTCATTAGAGAAATTGGTTTGTAATTTTCTTTTTTCATAGTATCTTTGGCTAGTTTTGGTATTAAAGTGATGCTGGTTTCACAAAATGAGTTTAGTACCTTTCCTTCCTGTTCAATATTTTGGAAGAGCTTGAGCACTATTGGTATTAGATCATCTTTGATGATTTCTAGAATTCACTAGTGAAGCCCATTAGTTCTGGATTTTTCATCTTTGGGAATCTTTTGGTGACTGTTTTAATCTCTTTACTTGTGACTGGTTTGTTGAAGCCTATTTCTTCTAGGGTCAGTGTAAGTTGTTCATGTGTCTCTAGGAATTTGTATATTTCACCTACATTGTCTAGACTTGTGGCATACAGTTTTTCATAGTATACTCTTATAATTCCTTTCATTTTTGCAATGTCAGTGGTATATACATCTCATTTTTTATTTTATTTATTAGCATCTTCTCTCATTTTCTTTGTCAGTCTAGCCAAAGCTTTGTTAATTATGTTTATCTTCTCAATAAACTACCTTTTGGTTTTGTTCATTCTCTCTCTTGTTATTTTATATTTAATTTCACTTATTTCAGCTCTGATCATTATTATTTATTTCCTTTGTCTTCGTTTGGGATTAGTTTGCTATTGTTTCTGAAGTTCCTCTAGAAGTCCAGTTAGTTCCTTAAATTTAGCTATTTCTTCTTTTTTAATGTAAGTTTTGAGGGCTATAAATTTCCCTCTCAGCACTGCCTTTCCTGATCCCCATATGTTTAGATCCATTGAGACTGGTTTTAATTCATGTCAAGATATTTACTGAATTCTCTTAGAGTTTCTTCTTTAACCAACTGATTGCTAAAGGTTGTATTGTTTAACCTTCATATATTTGTGAATTTCCCTTTTCCTTATCCATTTTTGATCTCCAGCTTCATTTTATAATGATCAAAGAAAATATTTTGTAAACTTTCAAACTTTCTAAATTTGTTGAGACCTATCTTCTGATCATCATACAGTTTATTCTGGAGAAAGATTCATGAGTGCTTGAAAACATATATATTCTGTTGTTTTGGGTGTAAAGATCTATGAATGTCTTTAAGGCCTAGTTCATTTATCATATTATTCAATCACTCTGTTTCCTTATTTTTCCTTTGCCCAGATGTTCTATCCAAGGCTGAAAGTGGTGTATGGAAATCTCCAACTATTATTGTAGAGACATCTATATCTTTCTTCAGTTTTGTCAGTGTGTGCCTCATGTATCTTGGGACACCCAGGTTAGGTGCATAAATATTTATTATAGTTATTTCTTCTTGGTGAATTACCCCTTTTTATAATCTATAATGGCCTTTCTCACCTATAATAGTTTTGAATTTAAAATCTATTTTGTCAGATATTAGTATTGCTAACCCAGATATTTTTTGGTTATTATTTGCATGGAATATCTTTTTCTAACCTTTCACTTTGAACATGGTTGTGTCCTTATATCTGAGGTGAGTCTCTAGTAGACAACATACAGATGGTTCATATTTTTCTATCCATTTGGTCAGCCTATATCATTTGAATGGGGAATTGAATCCATTAACATTCAATATTATTACTGTAAAGGCATTACTTATTTAGCCCATTTTATCTTTTTCTGTTGTCATATCTTACTATTGTCTATCTTTTTAACCTTTAATTTACTCTTCCTAATAATCTTCATTTCTACACTCTTCTCCAAGTCTCTTGCCCTTGCTTTTTGCCTTTCATCCTGCAGCATTCCATTTAGCATCTCTTGTAGATCTGCTCACTTGGTAACATGCTCTCTTAGTTTTTGTTTGTCTGTGAAGACTGTAAACACCCTCATTTCTGAAAGACAGAATTCTTGGGTGGCAGTTTTTCTCTTTCTGCAAATTAAATACATCACACTATTTTCTTCTTACCTCCATGGTTTCTAATGAGAGTTTGGCATTTAATCTTATTGAGGTTTGCTTATATGTGATCCGTTGCGCTTCTCTTGCTGCTTTCAGAATCCTCTATTTATGTCTGATACTTGTTATTTTGAATAGGGGGCATTTCAGAGTGGTTTTTTTGGATTTATTCTGTTTGGGGTGTTTTGTCCTTGGATATTGATATTTATGTCTTTTGTAAGGGTTAGGAAGTTTTCAGTCATTATTTCCTCAAATATTCTTTCTGCCCCTTTTCCATTCTATTCTTCTGGGATACCAATAACAGGTATGTTTATGCATTTCACTTTGTCATTCAATTCCCCGAGACCTTGTTCCATTTTTTCCATTATTTTCTCTTTTTATTGTCCTGTCTTCTCAAGTTCAGATGTTTTGTCCTCCAAGTCACTAATTCTGTCTTCCATCAAATCAAATCTAGTGTTATATGCCTCCAATGTATTTTAAATCTCATTCATTGTGTCTTCATTCCCATAAGCTTGGTTACTTTTTATTCATGCTTTCAAATTGTTTCTTATGTTCACACAGTGTCTTCTTTAGTCACTTAAATTTCAAAGAAATTTTAGGTCACAACAAAGTCACACACAGAATACAAGAGATTCTCATAAACCCAATCTCTTCCCCCTTTCCTCACCCCATATTAAAATCTTTTTGTATGAGCATGGAGGCATTGTTATACCTGTTATACAGATAATAAAACATAGCTACTAAATATTGTCAATGGTTTACAGTATGGTTTACATTTTTGACCATACAATTTTATACATTTTGATGATATTAACCATGTCCTGTGTCCATCACTAGAAAGTAATGAAGAACATTATCACTGACCACAAAATACCCCCAGTTTGATCTATTCTGTTCCTTCCTCTACATCCCCCTGGAGTCCATGACAACCTCCTGACTTGACTCATTGGATGATAAGATTCACAGCTACATGCAACAAGAGGACTTGACACACTGGTTTGTCCTTCCTTATAAGGAAATGCTCTTGCTCATAAAAGACAGCCACCTGTCCTATTCTGGACTTGTCAGTCCTGCCACAGATGGGAGTCCATCCAATTTCCACTCATTGTGAGGGTCTTCACCCACTGATACTGCACATTATGACAGGATGAACACTCAGACACTCCCTAGAAGCCTGCTCCAGATGCACCCTGTCCCAAATGCATCCCAATCAACACCCTAAACCAGTAACACTTCCTTGTCATATTGCCCTAAGAGCAGTCCCACCTCTGCACATTCAACCTCACACCCACCAATCCTGTGTTCACCTGGTTCCTTTTCCGTCTCTTCCCCAGTATGCTGGGTATTCTAACCCACCCTTCCCAATCTACCAACCTGTCAACCCTGCACCACCAAACACAATAACATCACTACCCACCTGTCCTTTCCCTTCAATATGCAACTATACTCTATCACTTTACCATAGATTATGTCCATATGTGTGATGGCCCACAAATTTCTCTTCTCTTTCTTGTAACCTATCTTTCAGACAATGGTTCTTGGAGACTGCTCAATTTCCTTAATTCATATCAGTGAGGTTATATACTGCTCATCCTTCAATGCCTGGCCTGCTTCACTCATTATAAGGTCATCAAGATTCCTCTATGTTATTCCATGTGTTAGCACTGTATCCCTTCTAACAGCTGAGTAATATTACATTGTATGTATGTACCACATTATGTTTATCCATTCATCTGTTGATGGGCACCATGGTTGATTTCAACTTTTGGCAATAGTGCACAATGTTGCTATGAACATTAGTGTACATATATCTGTTCATGTCTTTGCTTTTAATTCTTCAGGGTATATACCCAGCAGAGGAATCACTGGATCATACAGAAGATCAATAGTTAGTATATTGAGAAACCACAAAACTGTCCTCCACAATGGCTGGACCAATCCACAATTCCACCTGCAGTGGATTAGGGTCCCCATTCTTCCAAATCCTCTCCAACACTTATAGCCTGCTTTTTAAAAAATAGCCACCATTCTAATGGGTGTAAGATGGTGTCTCATTGTAGTTTTGATTTGCATTTCCCTAATAGCTAGAGATGTCGAGCATTTTTTCGTGTGCTTTTTAGCCATTTGTATTTCTTCCTTGGAGAACTGTCTTTTCAGGTCACTTGCCATTTTTTAAAATGGGTTGTTAGTCTTTTTATTTTTTAGGTGTAGGATCTCTTTACATATGCAGGATATTAGGCTTCTATCAGATATATGGTTGCCAAATATTTTCTCCCATTGGGTAGGCTACCTTTTTATTTTCTTGATAATGTACTTTGAGGTACCAAAGTTTTAATTTTGAGGAGATCCCATTTATCGTACTAGAAAATCTTCCTGACACAAAATTATAAAGAAAAAATTCTTAGAAATTGTTTATTTTTTCTTTTTCTAAATATGCCCGCTTACTGCATACCATTTAGAGAAATTCCTGTTACACTGTGATGTATTAATTTAAAAATATCTTTTCCATCAAAGGCTGCCAAGTAGTCCCAATATTATTTATTTCAAAGGACATAATTCTCTGATTTGGTATGCGATCTTTATTGTACAACAATTTCTCTTTTGTAATTCAATCTTCTTCCAGACTTTGTTTTCTACAGCATCAGAGAAATCCTCTGTTCATGCACAATACTTTGATATGCTAAATACAAACCTGTAGAAGTCTTTTTCAATTTAGCTACTTCTCCATAGTACATATGCAGTAACTCAGGCTTGGCTGCCTTCTCACTGCCTTGCTGTCCTCCTACAAATCTGGCTCCCTCATGAGACCTCTCTCACCACCTTCTGTCCACTTACCTTCCATGCTAACAGAGACATTGCTCCTCATACTTTGCAATTAACTTTCATAATCATTGTCTATGCCACATTACTATAAGTTTTCCTCTCTAAGCAATTTTTTCTATTATTAATCATAAACTTTTAGAAATCACTATTTTCTAAATAGTAGGAAGGAATATCTTAATTTTGATATCAGTTATTTGTCTACAAGTCAATATTCTTAAACAGCCTCAGTGTTGGAAATAATTGTCTTTCTCAGATTGGAAACTTAGAAGAGACACACTCCTATCCTGGCAACTTTCCTTTTATTTCACCTAGACTTACTCCATCATTTCTTAAGTTTAGCTGATAGTATTCAACCTTAAAGATGAGTTTCAAAAGGGATGAAATCAGGGAAAGATGGCAAAATGCAGAAAGAAAAAGAAGAATTTCTGCCTAATAATAATGATCTATGGTCAAAAAATAAATTTTAAACTGTATTTAATACATCCAACAGCTAGCATATAGATTGTCCAGGGTGCCATGAAGCAATCAATTATTGAGCATATAATTTACAGGTAATTATATATTCTATATTATCAAAATATTTATTAGATCAGTTACAAAGTCTGGCTCTTGACTATGGATAGACATCTATTACATAGGAAAGGATAAATAAAATATGTTTAGGAAAATTAGATGGGAGCTTAGTTCTAATAAGAGCAGTAAATCCATATCAAGCATTCATAATAGATAGTGGAAGAATTGGATTTGTGTCTATTTTGGTTGGTCTCAAATGGTATTGCTCAGCATTATATTCATATCTAAAACTACAATATCCTGAGCACTCTATTCTCCATGAAGAAGGTGAAGGAAAGATTATTTTGGGTAGCGAGAGAGCTACTGGGAAAAAAATAATCATAGGAAGCCAAAAAAATAATTTCAATTATAAATTTCAATATGTCAGGATCCCATGGGTATAAGGGTAACTACTTTTTATTTAAAGAACACTTCATGTTCAGAGACAATAGAATATTCTGAAGGTAGGTTGAATATATTTGATGAAACAATTGGCTTCAACTGAAGTGATTTAAGTGTTTAATCTCTTTTCACTGAAAGAAACATCATTCAAAATAAGAAAGTATATAGGAAGTATTTTACATTGATATCCAACTTTCGATGATGTTTTCAAATTTGATGTTATTTCAGAGTCGTAAATGTGTTTTTATTAAAGTATGTTCTACATATTTCTGATTCTATTAAATATAATTTAAAATTGAATTTTGATATTAAATATATTACATCAATTTCAAAAAGTGAAATTGAAAAACTTAAATTTTTTCTAAATATAGTAAAAATATTATAAAAACTTCATTATGAATCTAGAGTTTGTAACATATAAATATTGGATTTATATATTTTTGCCTTGATATTATTTTAATAAGACCTTATTTAAAGGATGTACAAGGGATTGAAATCAGGAACTCATACATGCAAAGCAGGTGCTCAATCACTGGGCTGCACCCACTCACCTAATAGACATTTAAAGTAAAATAACCTATGGAATAAATTTCAAATCTTTGGGGTATGGAAGAAAAAGTTACTTTACTTTATAAAAGCAAATATTATATATAAGTTAAAGACATAATATTTTATGGTCAAGATTGTCTTTTAAATTAAAATTAGGGTTAAAATTGATAATTTAGGTCAAATATACCACATAGATGAGTCTTAGATAAATTAGAGGCATTGACAGTGACTAATATTTAACTGAATTTGAATAGTGTTAGACAGTCTCTTAATCATTTGTGCTTTTCCAGTGAATACATGGCTGCTTGAGTTTGATATAAAAATGAAAATATTGTGTTTTATTAATCTTGATTAAAAAGAACCTAAACATGTATAAGAAATAATAATAATATAGATGGTTTTACTCCTTCTACCCTTTCAGCCTACTGATAAAAGCATAAAACTTTTAAATATTTCATATTATACACTGATAATTTCACCATCAAACAATATGGTTTGTACAATTAGAATTATATTTTATTTAGCACTGAAAGTCATTTTATTCAATCAATAGGAATGAAATTATTTATATTTAATGCTGCAAGTCATAAATCTGATACATAAAAATTTGTTTTTTGTAATCTTTTACATTATGCTTCTCTCTTATTAAAGAGTGATGATTTCATCTTAATAGTGTCAACTTTATTTCAGTTCTGAAGCAGATATTGAGTAACATATTGGGCTTACAACAGTTTTCTAGGGTCTATATTGATTCCAAGTAAGGAACTGGTTGTAGCCCCTGCCTCTCAGGCCATTTAGTGTTAAGGGGGGGGCGGGGAAGCATCGGAAAAGAATTCACCAATTTGTACTACTAAGTGTAGAATATTGAGGCATAACAGAAGTGTTGAGTTCTCATAGTTCAGAAAATAATATAAACAAAATATAGGCAATAATTCATGGAGAATTTACAACTTTATCATTGAATAGTTTGACATATACGTTTGATCATTGATTTAAGATCTCACTTCTTTACCATGATAATTGTGTTATATACAGGAAAATAACTGGAGAGGGATTATATTTCATGCTGTGTAGAACACTGAGTAAAATTCAGAGGGATAAATGAAATTACCATGTAATAGTAATGATAGCTTGTGCTTATATAACCTTTTATAAATACCACAACTTAGTCAAGGCATTTTACTTATATTAAATGATATAAATCACATAATAACTGTAAGTCTTCACAATTCTGTGCATTTTTCATAGTTAATCAAACTGTGGCACAGGGAGAATAATTGTGTAATGTAATTTGCATGGTTTCACACAGTCAGCAGGTGGCAGAATCATAATTCAATTCCAATCCATCTGGGAAGGGCAGTGCTCTTTAACCATCACAAGACACTTTACTGATGTTTTGTTTAGTGGACCACATGCAAACCTAGCAGTGTGGTAGTAGTGGTGAGGCAAGAGACACTTGTGCAAAATTTAAGGAAATTTTCACTTTCAAAATTGTTTAAATACAGGAATGGCCATGAGAATGAGTAAGTACTTAAATTGTGCAAACTGGAAGCCTCACCCAAGCTCTGGACTGATAAAGGGAAATGTAGAAAGAGTAATTATCAACAACTCAATAAATCATTATTAAATACCTATTATAGTAGGGAATATTTTACAACTTTGGCAGCTACAGACTTAAAGAACATAATATAATAACCTTAATTATATTAACATAATAAGTGTTCATATAAACCAATAAATTTGACAATATTTTTCCATTAATTCTCACAAACAAGGGAGCAAGTCTTAGAAAGTTTAAATAATTGCTAAATATAACCCAGATAATCAATCTTGGAAGATTAAAGTACATTAAGAAAGTATAGGAACTGACTTGTCAACACAAAACTTATGTGAAATAAGTCAAATTATCCACCACAGTGAATCTCAATATCCTTATTGTTAAAGAAAAGTTATTTTAGAAATGGTTATCTGAAGGTTTTTTTTTTTTTTTTGAGGAACCACAAAGATAATGGAGGGTGCTCACAGCACCCTGAGTATAATATAGCAGACTATATCTTTTCTCCTTCTGCTCATACAGATAAAGACAGGTAATGGACACTTTCCATGCTATACCTGCTTTCTTAGGGTTACCCTGTGTATTGATTCAATCTGGATCAATATTCCCAGGCTATTTTTTCCTGTGGAAAAATCTCTTATATCCTCAATTAATATCCTACCAAAATACAAATTTGCATTATTTTCCTATACATAAAAAACTCTTCTAAATTTTCTATATGTAACCTGTATATCAACCAAATAATGGGATGTCTATGTTCTAGATCATCAAGTGAGGGGAGTAAAATGGTTGAAATACATAGTTGAAAAAGAATGTGAGAAGACAATTTATGACATAGTGCTACTGGGGTAGGATTGTGAAAATGCACTGAGAATTACAATAAGATTGTCAAGAAGTGTAATTCATTAAGCATAAGATCGGAAGACAAAGTCGTAGGTCTATCTACAGCAGTTTCAAATGACTGCAGTGTCTGTGCTTGAGCCCAAATACAACTTAGAGAACAGGCAATGAAATCCAGGAAGGTAAAGTGCAATGCTTATGCTAATTTTACCTTTTCTACAGATGAAACACCAAGAAAAACGATCAGAAGAAAATCTAACAGAATTGACAGAATTTGTTCTTTTGGGCTTTGCTGATATTCCCCATCTCCAGTGGTTTCTGTTTGGATTATTCTTGGTAATCTATGTTAGTATACTGATGGGCAATGGCACCATATTTCTGATAACAAAATTGGATACTACTCTCCAGACCCCCATGTATTTTTTCCTTGGCAATTTTTCCTTCTTGGAAATCTGCTATGTATCAGTTACTATACCCAGAATGCTTATCAATCTTGGGACCCAGAGAAGAAGAATTTCTTTAGTTGACTGTGCTACACAAATGTGCTTTGTCCTTGGGTTGGGAGCCACAGAGTGCCTCCTTCTGGCAGTGATGGCCTATGACCGCTATGTGGCCATTTGCAACCCACTGCGCTATCCTCTAGTGATGAACCAAAAGGTGTGTATCCAGCTGGTGGCTGGCTCATGGATCGGGGGATTTCCAGTCCAGATAGGGCAGACCTGCCAGATTTTCTCTCTGTCTTTTTGTGGGTCTAATGAAATTAACCATTTCTTCTGTGATATCCCCCCAATACTCAAACAAGCCTGTGGAGACATCTTTGTGAATGAAATGTTGGTCTACATAGTTACTGTTTTGTTTGTCACAGTCCCATTTCTGTTAATACTTTTCTCCTACACCAAAATCATATGCACAATTCTCAAATTACCCTCAGCCACAAATCGAGCCAAGGCCTTCTCCACCTGCTCATCTCACCTAATGGTGGTCATGTTATTCTATGGATCAGGAATGGTTACATATCTAAGACCCAAAACAAGTCATTCAGCAGGAACTGACAAAATGCTCTCTCTTTTCTATACCATTGTGACTCCCATGTTTAATCCCATGATATACAGTTTAAGGAACAAGGATGTCATAATGGCACTGAGAAAATTTTTATGTAAATAACTTAGTTTATTAAAGAAAGAGTTATATTTATAAGAGATGCTGTATCATATATTTGTAATGAAGTTTCAACAGATTTTTACTCTTAACTATTCTTGTTGTCTAATACAGTGGCAATTATTTCCAGTGTATGGAATATAATATTGAGAAACCATTCTATACTATTATACAAATTATATATGTATTAGCAAATGCCAAATCATTCCATTAATAATTCTATAATTTTATAGTGCAGCATCCCCTCTAAATAAAAACTTTTGAAAATGGTTGATGTAATATAATCAACTGTAAATTTGACTCAATTATATCACTTATTGCAAATGATATCATTGATTGTCCAATAATTTTAACAGCTATTTTATAAAACAGGTTGGCAATTGCATTAAATAAAAATAGACATCCAGTTTTGCCCAACAAGGACTCTCCAGAATTCCTTATATGAAAAAAGTATCTAAGGATCTTTCAATGAGGATGTAATTTCATAAAGATGATGAAACACAATACAAGTGAATATTAGATATTTTTATACATATATCATATTAAAGATTTCTATATAATGCAATACTATGATTTCATCAAACTAATATTGTCATTTAAAATATATGGATATAACTAACAAGAGGCATGGGAAAATTCACACTTTTTATATGTATATTCTTTTTTTTAATTACATATCCCCCCTTTCTGCTTGCTCTTCTGTGTGTCCATTCTTCTGTTTTTCTATGTTTGCTTCTTGTCTCTCCCTGTCTTTGTGGTGGCGTACTGAGTCAGCCCTCCACTGCGGCAGCTTGCTCCGTTCATGGTTGGCTCCATTCCATTTTCACAGGTGGCTCCACTCCATGTTTTGCGTGCAGCAGTCCTCCATGTTTTTGCGTGCTACCAGCTTCTGCGCTTCGCAGGCAGCAGCTCCACTTTTCACAGGTGACTTTGCCATGCCCATGGGGGCTCCGCCCTGCCCATGGCAGCTTTTTGTCTTGCCCATGGCGGCTTTTGCCCTACCCATGGTGGCTTGCCTTTCTCAAGGCCATCTGCCCACTCAGAGAGGTCCCCTGGAACCGAACCTGGGGCCTCACATGTGGTACCCCAGTGCGCTCTTTATCTACTGAGCTATCTAGCTGGGCTCTTTATATGTATATTCTTGAAGATGATAAAAAGGATAGGAAAATTGAGAGAAAAGGAATAAATTTAAAATATAGTTAGCTATCTGCTAAAAAAAAGTTATCATGCACATTTGTTATACCTGGGTTACAAATACATACACATTGACAATGAGGGTAAATATAATCATCAAATTTTAATTGTGAATATTTCACAGTAAATTTTTCAATGATTTTTAAATTTTCCCATTCTGAATTTTTTGTATTTACTACAATGAACTCATGATCTCCATATAATTTAAAAAGTAATAAATCTATATTTATTATGGATAAAGAAAAGGATAGTAATTAGTTGTATGTGTTATTTTCCAATTCAAAAATATATAATTGGGGGGCTGGCTGTAGCCCAGTGGATAGGGCACTGGTTCACCACCTGGAAGGCCCCAGGTTCAGTTCCTGGGGACCGCTCAGAGCAGGCAGACTGCCTTGAGAGGGCAAGCCACTGTGGGTGGGGCAGAGCCACCGTGGGCAGGGTAAAAATGCCACCACAGGCAGGGCAAAGCTGCCACAGGCAGGGCAAGTAGCCCGCGAACAGAGCAGAGTCACCCACAAGCACAGCAGAGCTGCCTGCGAGTGGAGCAAACTGCCTTCATGGTGAGCTGATCCAGCTTGTCACTGCAATGGGGGGGGGGAGACAAAGCAGACACAGAGGAGCACAAAAATGAACACAGCAAGAACAAGCAGAAAGGGGGGTATGTAACAACAACAACAAAAGGATATAATTGATCTCATACATCATATATGAAGGATCTAATTTATCCTTTATATATGAAGGCAACAGATTTCTAAGAAGCCATGACCTGTTATGAGGAAATATAGATAGAAAATGATGTGATGAAGCATGTACCTTCTTTTAAGGCTTTTCCCTAGAAATGAAGCAAGTCAGTGCTGTTCACATTTATATGGACATACCTAACTCCAAGTGCATAGGTAAGTATATGGCTACTTTCTAATCAGAACAATACAGCCAGAGTATGCATTTTCCATCCTGATGGGAAACTCAAGAAGAAATTATCTACCTTGCCCAAACACAAAGCAATTAATGAATAAATCATTAAGGATCTCAGACAATATACTCATACAAAATTAAAAATTGATAATGGAAATGATTTGTGACAGGGACATTTTTGTAAAATTGCACTCATAATAACAAAAACAATGCCCAGAAAATTTGCAGGCAAAAATTGTGTCATTCTTGAAGCTATTAAATGTTGAATGGTGTGAGAGAGAAACTGAGAAATCCTATCATTCTCAATAATCCAGCTGTCACATATGGGAAAAAAAGTTTGTTGTTAGAAAAGAGATAACTAACAGGGGGTAAAATAACATTGTAATAATATTAATCACTGTAACTGATGTGAACTAGTTTAGCCTTTTCTTTTGGCAGAGAAGGAGAAATGAGAGCTGTGTTCTTGAAACCCTATTAATTTGATGGATAATGAAGTCCCCCATCCTTCCAGAAAAGCAATGGATAGATATTTTAAAGCTATTTTATTATTAAATGAGGTGATATAAGAAACAATCTAAAGCAATCATCACTTTCAGTGGTGAAAATGTAACAAAAAATTTATTGGCACCACCACTCGTAAAATATGATGAATGTATTCAGCTAATATAAGGATTTTGGAAATTATAAATATCTTTTTTATCAAGGTAATATTTTGTTCCTAGTTATTTTGAATGAAATATTCACAGACCAATTCACCCACAGTGCTAAGAAATTTACTTCTTCAGAAACACACACACAGACATTTATTGGCCTTCCTGGACTGAAGTCAATTGATAAGGGGCAGAGAACAGTTTAACAGTCTCTGTGGAGTCTTTACAAAATTACAGATTTGATTTGGGGAAAGAAATTACCACAAGTATCTTCAGTTTGAACCTAGATTTGTACCTATGGGATCTTTTTTGGAAAGAGTACGTAGGGTATGCCAATAGACAATATTCTCTATTCCTTCTTTTTGTAAATGTATATATCTATTATTACATCATATATATGAAATGTGTACATGTATTAACATGGGATAGTAATGTACTATATAGGCCTCTTATGTTTATAAAATGTTGCTTTATCTGTCATGTAAAAACCTTGGACATAAAGCTTATTTTTTAAGAAGTTCAATAATTAGTAGAGAACACATATAAGGAAATAGAATACTAGATTTGGATAAAAATGGAAGGTGATCATATAGACTAAAGTTAAAGTAAGAGATTAGAAACAACAGAAATGATATAAATAAGAATTCAAGTCTGTGGAAAGGTGATGGCAAAAGCTCAAAGAGGGAAGACTGTTAAACTCTGTCATAATAAGCATCACACAAAAGGAATATATATTTGACGTATATATGCTTACTCTTTGTATGCAAGCAGATGATAGCTAGATAGCAAGAAGATGATGCTAGATGATTAAGATAGATAATGTGTATGTTGCCAGTATATTTATGGACTTTCATTCCTAATTGGTTTCATTCAAATAAGTACATTTATATTGATTAAATCTATCATGTATAAGTAGTGACATATATCATGTACCTTTGAGATTCAGTATTCTGTGGCAGTGAAAATATTCAGCAAATCATGAGTCTATTAAATAATCTGTAGATTGCCCATATATTTAGTTTTCATATTGGAAGCCTACATAACTTATGAAAACAGTTTTTATTTTATATCAACTAAAAGGAAATGAGATTTGAGTAAATGTTTTCCATTTTCTCTTATAAAAGCAGTAGGGTCACATTTAGAATTGTGATTAAAATAAAATGATTAATTATAAAAACTCTGATTTCCTCCATTGTAATAAGGAATGACAGCAAATATAAGAAACAAATTTTTAAAAATAAGTGGTTGGAAAATATTTCAAAGGGCTTTGAAAACTTATTGAAGCAATGTAAGAAGAGATGAGAAATAGAAGAAAATGAAGTGGTCGATGGAGAATCAATTCAAAGGTAAAGTGCACCCTATGTTTACACACACCAAGGGGACCTGGAAGTGCAGACATTAGAAATTATTTATTCATGACTATCTTTTTTTTT
>PVKH010015251.1:0-16164 GCA_004027955.1 Chaetophractus vellerosus | reverse complement strand
CAACTCCGTGCTTCACAGGTGACTTGCCATGCCCATGGTGGCTCCGCCCCGCCCACGGCGGCTTGCCCTTCTCAAGGCCATCTGCCTGCTCGGAGAGGTCCCCGGGAACCAAACCCGGGGCCTCCCATGCGGTGTACCGGCACCCATATCCACTGGGCTATACAGCCGCCCCCCCCCCTTTATTTCTTTAAGCATGGTTTCCATTAGTTCTTTGAACATATGTGTATTAGCTGCTGTGAAGCCTATTATATTAAATCTGACATGTGGTCTCCCTCATAGGCAGTTTCTATTAAGTGATGACTTTTCCTGTGTATGGATATCATGATCTCATTCTTTGCTTGTATCATAATTTTCTTTGAAGCAGGATATTTTAGGAAACATATCATTGTAGATTGAGCTATGTACCCCATAAAAATGTCATGTTCTTAATCTTAATCCTATTCTTGTGTTTATAAGACCATGGTAAAAAGGACCTTTTGAAGATGATTGTTTTAGTTAAGGTGTAGTCAACTGACTCAGAATGGGTCTTAATCTGATTATTGGAGGCTGTATAAAGAGAAAAACACCTTTCTTTTATAAAGAGATGGGACCTGCAAGCCATAAGTTAACAGAACCTGTAAGAGAAAGGAAAAGACATCATCATATGACTAGAAAGCCAAGGAAATCAAAGATTGCTGGTCGTTCAGAATGCTGATGACTCTGGGAGATCAAGCCTTCCAGCCCCAGAAACCATAAGCCAATAAATTCCTTTTTTAAGCCAACCAAATGTATGGTATTTGTCAGCATCCTGGAAACTAAGACATATATTGCAGGAACTCTGGGTACTGATTTACCTCCCTCCTTTTTAGGGTTTGTTTTGTTGTTGCTTGCTTGGGGTATTTTTGGTGTGTATGTGACTTGGCTAGGCTGTTTTGGTGAGGTTTCCCTGGTAGTGTGAAGCTTTTTGTGTTGCTCCTCAGAGACAGCCTTGGGCAAACAAGGGTCACCCTCGCATGACGTTGGCTTTAGCAGAGTTCTCTGTCTCTTTTCCTGATCTCTCTGTTAAGTTGTTTGTTTCATTTGGTATTACAACCCACCTGTTAAATTCCACTAATTATCAACTGATTTCTCTATTATCTTTGATAATGCCCTAGGGCATAATTTGCTCAGCAGTCTGAACCCATTAAATTCAGTTAGGGGTAGTTTTTCAGGCTAGTCTTTGAGGTTTTATCTAAACCCAGGAGAGCTTGTTGTAGCTGTACCTTTTTTGGTTCTCTCTGGTGAACTAGGTGGTCTATCATTTAGCTTATTATTCATAATTAAGAGGAGCTATTGTTTTAAAGATCACCTTTAGTCTTGAACTCCCAACTTTCTGTTTCTATTAAAGTCAGATCCCGTGGGGGAGCTTTGATTCTCTTTTTTCTTATGGACTGCCTTTCCTTCTGCACAAACTCTCTCAGACACTACTTTGAGTTCTGTGCTGCATAGTAACTTTTGGTTCTCTCACTTTTCCTCTCCAGGGTAGAATTTTTGCCCTACAAACAAGCTGGAGCAAGGATAGCTTATGGATCTAGTATTGTCAGCCTGACACGTCTGAGGTAGAGCCTCTATCATATGGGTAGGCTCTTGGTAGAGAGAGGGGATCTCCAACCTCTCGGATGCACACACCAGGAATTTATCTACTTCAATTTGGTGTTAGAAGAGAAAAGAAATGCTGGTAGCCTCTCTCTCCCAGTGAATTTGATGGGGAGCTGAGGAAGAGCTTCTTGGCCAAACCTCTCAAATTGGAGCTTCCATCAAGCTAGTCTTGGTAGTGAGAAGGAGGGAGTGAGATAAGGCTCATATTCCACTTATGCTTTCTGTTCGAACAGAGTTTTTAACAGATTTCTCCGAATATATGTTTCTACATTTGATTTGTGACCTTAAGACAAAATCTAGAGACTTTAAATGCTTTTTTTTAGAGTTTGCAGCTTTGTTTGTTCCCCTGGGGAGAGAGTGTATGGATCTCTTCATATCATCATCTGCAAAGTAGAACTCTAAATACTTATTTTTAAGGAGGACACCTTGAGTTTCCTGAATATATCATTAATGTAAAGAAGTTACTTCCTCAGTAATGTGAGATAAATGAGGTATAACCATAAATGCTTAGAGTCAATTTAAGAATATACTAATTCCATTACTCTTGGTCAAAAGACAACATAAAATAAAATGAAAGACATTATAACTTTCCAAGCTAGTTTGCTATTGCCAAAAACTGGGTCACATCATTTATAAATCTCTTTTATAAGCTCTACAAAACATCCTTAAATATTCATTACTTTGTTTAGATCATAATTTTCACACTACAGTGTCTTTAGCCCTTCCCCCCCTTCCACAAAGTTTATTTCAGGACATTTAGGAGATTTCTTAATCATTACCAATATCATCATTATCATAATGTTTATTATTCCTTTTGTTCCTAGAAATTTACCCTCAATTTATTTTTCTCCTGGTTTGAACATTCAAAGTTTGTTCCATTTATTTGTTAACTGTATTAATATGTACTGATTTAGAACCAAAATTGATTCTACAAACATGACTAGAGGACCTACTTCCTGGCAAGTATTCCAAACACAGGAAACTCTATAAGGAATGAGATGATTCCAGTCTCGTAGCCAAGGAGAGGTTAAGAATATATAAATAAAATAAGTTTTTTGTTTTATTACTATTATTAGAAATAAAGCATTTTTAACGTACAAAGGTTATTTTGGTGTACAAAGTAGCTCCACTTACTGAATATGGTAGGTGTAAGGGAACAAATTGTGTGGATAATATTCAATCTAGAGACTTATGCAGGGGTCAGATCTTCACACTATGCTAAAGATTTTGGATTTTATCCAACAGAGAATGAGAGACAACCAAATAGTTTGAAGTTGGGAGAATATGAGGGTCAAAATTTTTGTTGTTATTCTTTTTAAAAAAACTTCTCTGCAAATTTTGTAAGATTAACTAGACTGGTTAAGAAATTATAAAGATAATCCAAGTAATTAATGGTTACCTTCACTGAGCTATTGAATGATAATGAAAGTTAATAGATGTATTTATTAACTTGGTCTGAAGTAGGGAATTATGGTGGCACATGCTAATGCAAGCAAGTAATGTTGAAAACACATATAGAAATGAGTTACTTTTAATTAGAAATCCAACAATGTGACAAGGGATTCTTTTTTAAAAAGTGTAGTTCCATGTATGCATCTATGATTAACTAGTTTTTCTAAAATCTTTACTTAAGTGAATTAATACATATATCTGTTGTATTTACCAGTACTCCAATTCAAAATGCTTAAATTAATTATCCTAGACAAATGAAAGCATAAGTTGATTTTCACTAATGATCATTTATTCATTCATTATAATTTTAATTTATGCTAAAATTTACCAAATATTTTATCTGTGTAGATTATTTAATCAAGAAATTATAGTTCATTATATGAAGCCATATAATTAGGCAAACAAGCTTTTTGTTTTTCCCAAATACCAATTTTTAGATAATCTTTTAAGTAAAATTATTAAAACATTTTTTGCCCATATACTAGGACACTGTTGTATGCAAAGTTCCATGCTTGGTGTGTGAACTTATTCATGCCATTTTACAATTCAGTGAGAAAATGTATATTAATTTTTTTAACTAATCTAGACTTTGGAAACCACTAAATGCAAATCTCTTGTTTGTGTATGCATCTTTAATAAGAGAAGAGAGGGGATTTGAACTAGTGTGTTTAATTTTCAGCCCCATTCTCTTTATATCAGCTTGCCAGGGATGCAAAATATCCTTGGAAAAAAACCTTTAAATTTCCCAAATGCATACATGTGGTTTTATATTAACTACATTATCTCTCAATAATTACAACAGAGCCAAATATTTCAGTCTTTGAAGAGCTAGTAGGTGAAATTTTGGTTTGTGCTTAGAGACTAAATAGATCAATATGTATATAGATATAAATATTCATGTAGACCAAGATACACACACAGATATCTACATGTACATAACACAGACATAAGCATATACATATAGATATTTGGGTGGCTTTGTTATAGTTTTTTTGCTAAGTACCAATATTTAAATTTAATCAAGTTTATTCCATTTTATTCTGTGCTAACTCATGCTTTTTCATTGAAGAATTAAAGCTTAAATCCAAAATATTGTCAAAAAGAAGTATTGGTCATTAAAATATTTTCTAAATATTGCAAAGTTAAAAGTGAAAGAGAAAAAGAGTCAAGAAATAAAAAAGGAATTTTTCTTGTCAGGCCTGTCTGAAGCCTCCATGCTACTCTTTGAAGTTCCTGCTCTACTCATTCTTGACACAAGGCAGTTATTTTGAAATGAAGGCCTATGTTAATACAGGAACATTATCCTTAGTAAATTCACTTTTCATATAAGTTTTACCTCCCACAGCAAGCACTGGAAATGTTGGATTAGTGTAAGATTTACCCAGTGATTCTCTCATATGACTAAATTAAATTAAATAGAAGTAGTCACCAGGGGGGCGGGAGAGAGGAGAGGAATACACACACACACACACACACACACACAAAGAGAAAGAAGTGTGCATGAAAGAGATGAATGCTGTAATGCATCAAGTATTTCATTTCAATATTTTGCAGCTGTGAAAATATAGGTATAACTAATTAGCATGCAAATATTTGAATTTTTATTTATGTATTGGAGAATACACACCAAAATGGTTAATTTTTTATTTAAAGCAGAAATCATGACTGACTAAAGAAATGTCAGGGTTTGATGAACACTCTGAACTAAAATATACACATGCTCTTGGATAAAAATTTGGGAGAGTTGAACTTTTAACTATAAAATAAATATACTTGGGTTACTGAGACTTTACCTCCTTCCTTTCTGAGTTGGAAGATTTCCATAACTGTGTTTGAATTTGAAGACCTCACAAGGATCAGTTTTCTATAGACACTTTCCTGGAAATTCTACACAGAAATAAAACAGTGTCTGCCATATATGGTGATGCAGTCTGCTTCCTATTTTTGAAGCAGATTGATTAAAGATAAAATGATAAAATACACATTCCTCCTTAGTATACTTAATACATCAAAAATACATTTAACAAAGCATTACCTTGCTTGCATGATTTTGAATTTCTAGCCTCAAAACCGTGAGCCAGTAAATTCCCATTGTTTAAGCCAAATCATTGTACTATATTTGTTTTAGCAGCTAGGAAACTAAAACAGATAAGTAAATAGGTAGGCAGATAGGTAGGTAGAGAGTTAGCTAGGTAAAGAATCTGTCAAATATTGGCCTCTTTCACAGCTTTGTCTATGGGGGAAGGGCCATTTTAAAGTAAATAAAATAGTGTTTTCTTCTTAAACACATACCTTGATCGGTATTGTCCTATGTGAATGTAAGACTACTCAAGAAAATAATTTTTGGTTAGTTATTATAACATGTAATAAAAATATTTATTGAGATAAATAAAAACACCACCCAAAAAGAAACAGATTTAAAAATCTATATTGAAATAAAAGTACATATTTGCTACAATATCCAAAGACCTCTTTTACCAAGAATGAATTCTAATTTCATCCATATTTTCTAAAAGTAGAATGAAAATGCTCTATATTTATTAAAGCCTAAATAAAATTGTACCAACTACATTGCCACCTAACAGAATATTAAAAAATGTTAATTTAAGTAAAAACAAATAAAATTTATAAAACATTTCAATGACCCCTGAAAAAATACAGACTGTGGTTTCTTCCCATTTGGTTATCTTGAATTCTAAACTCTCTTTGAATACAATTTTATCTTTGTTTATAATAGAAATAGGAATGCATGTAAACAAGCTTAATATAATTTGGTAGTTTCAATGAATAAAATTTAGAAAAATATGTATTTGTATACATATATATCTTGTTTCTATGGTGACCTGGTCACTTGGAATACAGTTTTGCATTGAACAATAGTACAAACTTACCACTTTGAATTTTCTGACCTACCTTTTCTGCTTAAATGCTTCATTGACATATTTTAGTAGCTACTGTTTAATGTATCTTATAAATTGCATTAATATTTTCTATTTGGAGTTTGACAGTTACTTCAGCAAAAAGAATTTTAAGATTTCTTTTAGAACATTAAACATTTATCTGTAAATAAATATTCAGATTATAGCAAAGCCAAATAAATATAGAAGATGCAGTAAATTACACATTTTATTTAATTACCCACAACTATTAAACTAGAAATAAATAGAAAACAAGTATTTCAATATTTATAAAGTAGTTGGTTAACAAGCATTTGAGGAATCATTTGAAATTAACATAGCATTTCTGTAACTAGTCTTAAGGGAGTAATTTTATAATGCCAGAGAAAGAATAGTGGGCCAGGTACACAAAGTTCTATATCTCAAGTCTGTGGATGTCACTTAATGTTTGTATGAGTTAAGGCTATACACATTTCAGATTCTCAGTTTTCTTATCTATAAAAAAAGGGGAGTAATAGAAACATAAAATTTTATTTCCTTTCTACTTCTGTAAGTTGAAAGGCCTATATAAACTTCAAATGAAAGGAATAAACATATTTTCAAAAATCTTAAGTGTTGCATGTTTTATTATAGCAAAAACTAGATTAAAAATAAATATGCCTAGCAATTGGAGAATGGCTACATGCTCTATGACATGTAATACAATGCATATTTTTATTATGAAATGATAATTATGTGAACTATGCATATAAAATTGCTTTAATATAGCATGTGAAAATGCTACAAAAATTGCACTGAAGGCAGTTATGTAAATACTAAGATTCAAAGACACCAGGTTAACATAAAATAGTATGGTAAACGTGTCATTTACTCTTTGCTTTTATTGTTGCTTATCTTTTCTATTAAAGTTGATTAAATATACAATATTTTTAAAAGAAAAGAAAGATAACTGATGTTTCTTTGTAATAGTAACTGAGTAGATAGACAAAAACAAAACAACAACAAAAGGCTTAGTTGTGGAAAAAGAGTACTCTGAGCTGATTTTACCATCAAATGAGGTACTTAAGTATTCTGAGCTGATTTTACTCTCAACTGAAGTAATCAGGTAGGAAAACACAATATCATTAAGATCGCAAAGCAGTTAAGTGGATATACTTCTGAGTCAGACAGCTTTTGGTTTACATCCTGGTTTTTCCCAATCTGGGTGAATCCAGACAAGCTATTTAACCTCCATTAATGATGGCTATCTCATGTGGAAATGGTGCAGAAAACATAAGGAAAGCTGCACAATATCATTGTGAATGCTATACTTAAATGTATGTGAAGTTCTTTTCGCAATGCCTAACTCATAAATACTCACTAAATACTAAACGATATCTCACTACATTTTATTAAAGAGAAGATCGACCATAATTTTTTCTTGCCTCTAGAAACACGAAAATTGTAATATGTTTATCCTGATATAAAAAATGTCATGTTTTATGCAGGTTTATAGGTTTGCTATGTGACTTTGCAGAGTCAAAGGGGCACAAATTAATGCAATACAACTTGACTTGGAGCCTTTCTGGTTTGGCTTCTCTATCTACTGTCAAGATGTCCAGTGTAATTAAAACACAGGGAAATTTGTGGATATAGTAATTTCAGTAGTCTTAAAGAAAGATGTTAAACGAATTTGAATGATTACTGCAGGTATAGTCAATGAAGAAAATTGGTTATAAGTTGCAACAAAAGGGATTTGGGAGCAGATGTAGCTTGAGCAGCTGAGCTCCTGCTTGCCACACAGGAGGTTCCGGGTTCAGTTCTCAGTGCCTCCTAAAAACAAAAAACACAAACAACAAGCAAACAAAAGAAAAAACCAACTCAGAGGAGTCACATATGAGGGGTTCAATCCCTGGCCCCAGTATCTCAAACAAAAAACAAGATAAAAGATAAAAGGGACTTAACAAGAATTACTTCTAGGCAATTCTAGGTCTTCTGGGCTCCTAAGTTACAAAAATGTCCTACTTCTTATGTAGATAGCCAGGGAGAACTGCGAACAGGGCTAAACTCCTACAGCTAGCATTAAGTTTTAAGTGACCTTTTAGGTATTTAAAGAGTAAGGAATGAAGGGGATGTAGCTCAAGTGGTTGAGCGCCTGCTTTCCATGTAAAAGGTCCTGGGTTTGATCCTCAGTACCGCCTAAAAACAAACAACAGCAACAAAAAAAACCCAACTCTCATTGGTGAGTGGATGTGCTCAGTTGTTAAGTGCCTGCTTCCCATGTATGAGGTCCTGGGTTCAATACCCAGAACCACCTAGAAAAAAAAAATAAAGAGTAAGGAAGTTGTATTATTAATTTTAGATCTTTGGAATTTGGAACATAAGTTCCAAATCAGCACTGTTTGTTCTTAAAGTTTAGAGTTCTATACAAAAACAGTAAGGTCTACGATGAAACATTCCTGTTATAAACAGTGCAGAGGCCAGATCCTATTTGTTACCTTTCCAATTAATTTATTCTGTTGGAATTCTGTTCATTAAATATTGTCTTGTAAAAAATCTAAATCTTCAGCTGGAGAATATGATAATCCAATTTATGGAGAGATTATCATAGTGATGGTGTTAGAATTTGGCATATATTTTGAAAGTTGAAGGTTAAGAGGTCAAATGGATAAAACATTGACTTAGTGGGAACTATGTGATTTGTATCTAGAATTTAGAGCACAGATTAAGAGTAGCACTTTAAATATGACTTATTAACTCTCTCACCAAATTCTAAAAATCTTCTTTTTTCCATTCATGTTCAATCCAAAGATGTCACGATCACCCAAATGGTGTTTTTTGAGGACAGAGAAGGGGTATTGATGCTTAATGCATGTAGAATTTTTATTTAGCTTGACTGTAAAAGTGTAGAAATGGATTGAGTGGATGTAACACATTATAGTGAGTATAACTACCATGGCTGATTTATAAATGGAATTGTGGCTGAAAGGGGAAGCCTAGGAATGAAAATGTCAATTGAAAGAAAGCTAGAGAATAATCTAGGGACTGAATAAATAGTGTACCTAGAAGTGGATGGAGACTGTGGTTAATAGTAAAAATACAAGAATGTTTTTCTATGAACTAGAACAAATGTGCATCACTATTACAAGGTATTAGAAATATAGGTGATGCATGTGAAAAATACAATTAATATAACTTATGGACTACAGTTAACAGCAATACTGTAATATTCTTGTATCAACGTAAAAGAAGGTACATTGTTAATAATAGGGGGGGTATGGGAAAAATATACCAAATGTATGCTATAGACCATAGTTAGTGGTAATAGTCTGATGATGTTCTTTCATAATCTGTGACAATATTACACAGCAATGTAAGGTATAGTTTGAAGGGTGTTGTATGGGAAATCTGCACATTATGCATGATTGTGTTGTAAGTTCACAACTTCTCTAATAAAAGTATAAACATAAAAAAGTATAGTATTGATTTGTTTTGTAATTAAATCTAAAAAGAAAAGAAATGAATGATCCTCTACATGGAGTCACATTTGGAGATTTTTTTTCCAATATAAATGTGAAGGAACTCAGTTATTACTAGTACAGTTGCTTGCCAATGCTCCTTTCTTGAACAAGATGAAAACTGACATTGCAAGAGCACAAAGATATACATGGGTTTGGAGTAGGAGGAACTCTTTTAAAAACTCTTTTGGTAGACCTTTTAGGTTTTCTAGTAGTCCTGTTCTACCTATCACTATATTTTAAATGGGATTATGGTTTTCTTTGTTAATTTGTTTTGCTTCCTTTTCAAACTCTATACTGGAAAAAGATGGCAATATTCACTTTTTTTTTGCCTATGTTTTAATTTAGATTGATTTAAAATGTTACACCATTCCATTTTTTTCCCTCAAGGCATTGAGTAGTTTTCTTTAGTAGCTTGTGCTTCTGTCAAAATCACACTTGATTTTTCCTATCGGGAATCTTGAAAAATAGGGCAGATAGGGTATTAGCGCTTTCTTTAATATAAGGAAATTAAAATTTATTCCAAAGTTGTAAAATCCTGATTTTTTTGCAATCTCCTCTGACCTAAATTGTAATAGTAAAGTTTTGTCTTATTTAGATGTTACCAAACTCTTGAGTTTTTAATTATTCCACTGATATTTAGCTGCTATGGTTTTCCATTGTATCAAAGAGTTCTTTAGCAAGTGATTTGATAAGCAGCATTTTTTCCTCTGGAATTACAACTCAATAAGTAGTTCCGAAGTAGCTGTATACTTTATATAGACTGGTTGTGGCTATCAAAGCATGAACTTAATTAAAAGCAATATCTCAAAGCAATAATATAAGTGGGAGGGAAGGGAAATAAATGCTTTTTACAAAAATTATTGTAATAGGCCCATCTCTTTAAATCAAACCAAATAGTTCTCAGCATGGTGGATTATTAAAAAACATCAAAGCCAAAGACTAATAGTCACTGAATATAGGAAACATGTCTTACACAGATATGTTGGGGCATAATCTAACAACGAAATAAGAAAAAGAAATCAAATTATGTGACAATTACAAATATGTAAAAACATGAATAACATGCTCAAGTGCTTGTCTTACGAAATGTTAATTATATCTGCCCATAGGGAAAGGCAGGCCTGCGCCATTCCATATTTAGCTATACGGAGAGTTACATCACATCTTAATGTTTGCTCAGATGGGTTCAGATTAAAGGGGAAAAAACATGGCAATGAATGATTCATTCATAACAGCAACTCTGTATTGACCTAACAACGTGCGGTTGAAAATTTTGCTTCCTGTAAGAAAGCAGAAAGATATTTGGGGCAGTAGCATTCCCAAAAAAAAAAACCAAAAAAACAAAACAAAACAAAAAAACCAGAGGATTAAAATGGATTTGTTCTTATTAATTCTCTTTAATTAATGACTTTGGAAGAGCCACTTTACTGCTAAGAAACATTTTTATCTCTTTTTTCCTCATCTGTAAAATGGGGAAAATAAAAACCATCTTTCAGAAAAGCTTAAAGGTGTAAATTAGAAAGGCAGAGCATGATATGTGGCACTTTCACGCTGGTCAAGATTGGACAAACGCTGTAGCAGCTGCTGTTCCTTCCAATGTAGGTGCAGCTGCAAATGCCACTGCTGGTGGTCTTGAGACGGGCGTGTTATTTGCACGAGAGAACTATTTTTATGAAAACCGACAAAGTGGCTACTTACTTACAAATTAAACTAGCCAAACCTCTTTGTAGGTCTAGCCTTCTGTTCCCTCTTTTAAAAAATGTGTCCTAAGAAGTTTCATAAAGCAAATTGGATGGTTTTTATGGCCTCTTAATGACTTTTGAGTACAACATAAAAGAATCACACAAAGATCTGCTATGTAGATAAATTTTATTCTCAGAATCCATATAACTTAAAGTTATGTGCCAATGATGGCTTTGAGATGTGCAGAATAAAGAAGGTAAAAGAGCCATTCTTTTCCCTACACTTTAGTTTTATAAATATAGAAATAAGACTCAGTGTTGAGTGACTCAAACAAAGTAGCCACCATTCAGAAGCAAAGTTATAATTAGTACAACTTCCCTTAGAAGTTGCTTCTCTAAAATAGACCATCGATTGCCTAATAATATGACACTTAGTTTGCTTCCACCATTGCCACGTGCTTATGGCTTATGCATTTGTTCAAACTATTTATGCTTCACTATTTCCTAATCAAATAAGATAACTATAATTAGCAAGGTGTAAGAGAAAAATCTAGACATTCCTATTAGCTATTTTCACTCAATATTCTCATAAAACATACCCATACTTCCCAGAGATAACTCATTCAGTGACCAAAAAAACAAAAAACAAAAACAGCAAACCTCACTCTAAGTCACTGGGTCAGTCAATGTTTTCTTCATTACCAAATATGAAGGTTCTCTGGGTTTTCTTTTTTTTATATAATTTTTAATTTTTTTAGAAAAAGGTATTTAGATTACATAAATGTTACATAAAAATATAGGGGGTTCCCATATGCCCCATTCCCCACACTGACTACATTTACCCACATTAACAACATCCTTCATTAGTGTGGTACATTCATTGCAATTGATGAACACATTTTGGAACATTTCCACTAAGCATGGATTATAATTTACATTGTAGTTTATACTCTCTCCCACATGATTCTGTAAGTTATGGTAAAATATATAATGGCTTGTATCTGTCATTGCAATGTCATTCAGGACAATCCCCAAGTCTGAAAAATGCCCCCATGTTACACTTGTTGTCCCTCTCCCTGACCTCAGAACCAGTGGCCACTGTCTCCACATCAAAGATATAAGTTCTTCCATTGCTAGAATTACAATAAGTCTATAGTAAAATACAAATAAGTCCAGTCCAGTCCATAACTCATTCCCCAAATCTGAGGGTTCTAGGATGGTGATGCTCACCATCTAACTGAGAGGGGACTTCAGTCTCATATGGTCAATGGATAGGACTCTCTTGCTTGAAGTTGTAGACTCTTTCAGTTCCTTGGCATGGTAGTTGTCCAACATCACCTCCTTGTTAGTTGTCCTGGGGGAATCCAATGAACTAGAGAGTAGGTGTTGCAACTCTGTTGAGGCTTAGGGCCCAGCTGGCACATGGACTGCCTAAAAATTCAAGTCTCTTGGATGTACACCTACCAACTCCAGCACCAGCTATAGGTTCAAATAGAAGGCACAGAAGAGCCATGTGAAGGGAAACCACAACTGGGTCCAATTCTATCACACTGGGAAGAACAAACCCCAAAGTAGGGCCCACTGGCAAGACACCAAACTCATGAGCTCTCTGCCATGACCATAATGTCTGGGTACCTCCAGAGCCTTCAGGAGCCCCACAATTTGGGGGTAGTGTCTAATTTGGCAATCAATGAGATCCTGCTGAGATGTGCATAAACGTAACCTCTGAAATGACCACCCAGCTTACTTTGAAGTCTCTTACCATATAAACTCATTTCTCTTTACCTTTTCCCTCTTTTGGTCAAGGTCTTTTTCCTATTGCATTGATAGTTGGTGCTTGGTAGTAATCCCTTGGTGCCATGGAGGCTCATACCTGGAAGTCATGTCCTATGCTGGGGAAAGTTATTGCACTTCTATGCTGAGTGCAGCATAGAAGAGAGGCCACATTTGAGCAACAAGGAGGCTCTCAGGAGGCAACTCTTAGGCACCCTATAATACTAGGCTAAGTTTCAATTTCAAGAATAAAGTTTCATACACTCAGTCATCAATATCAAGGGCCCATCAATGGACCATCTTCCTTCCCTAGCCATTGCCTCTGTACTTGGAGGATCCTTGCTGTTCCGTTAGAGAATGTGGCAGAGCTCCCCATGATGAGAATTCAATATTCATTCGGTAATTGTGTGAATCTCCACCCACTGTGACAATGCCCCACGAACATTTGAACACATTTGTATACCTTATATGTATGCCTAGGTGAACCTCCTCCCATGTATCCCCCATCACTGACACCCTGCACAATTGGTCCTCCCCTGCCACAGTTGTAACCCTTCTGTGATCCAAAATTTCTTCAAAAATGAAGCCAATAAAATAGCCAAATACAATTAATAAGAAAATTAAATAAAATGATAAGTTTTAAAAATAAGAAATAAAATACGAAAAATAAAAAAATAAAAAATTAGGATAATAAAAATAATGAAAAAATATAAAAACTTTTTTTTGACATTTTGCCTTTCATCACTGTAAGATCTGTTGTCCTGTATGTACAGTTACATTTTCTTCCATTTATTCCTCTAATGTCTTACTTTTTTCATTTTGTTTCAAAGAAGTTTTAGGTCACAGCAAAGTCACATACAGAATATACGGGACTCCCATATATACAACATCCTCCTCCTCTTCCCCCTTCCCCTATTAATAACATTTTATATGTGGATGGTGCATTTGTTACAACTGATGTACAAATATTGACACATAGCAACCAACCATGGTCAACGGTTTACATTATGGTTTACATTTTGGACTATACACTTCTATAAATTTGGATGATACTTAACATGGCCTGTATCCATCATTATAGGTTCATGTAGAACACTTCCATCACCCTCAAAATGCCACCTGTTCCATCTATTCTATTCCTCCCTTTCCCTCCCCCCACGACCTGCAGCATCCACCAGGCTTCACTCTTTGCAGAACCAGATTCATAGTTATTTGCAACAACACTGAGGGGTTGACACCCTGGTCTGTCTTCCCCTATTGGGCACTGCCCATGCTTTCGAGAGATTCCTGCCCCTCTATTTGAGAACATAGTAGGCCTCCCCAGGATGGGAGTCCAACACCTTCCTGCTCATTATGTGGGTCTCCACCCACTGATATGACACACTATCAAGATAAGCACTTACACAATCCCTAGAAGCCTGCACTAAGTGCTTCCTGTCCCAAATGCCCCCACCTCCAATGCCTTAAACCAGTCACCCTACCTTGCCCTATTGCAAAAAAGCATTCCCAACATTGTAGCTTCAACCACATACCCACCAATCCCCAGTGTTCACCTGCTCCCTTCCCCCAGTTCCATGGACAGTCCAATCGCCCCTCCACACACTATACCCTTGACATACCTGCATTGCTTAATCCAATAGCATCACTGCACAACTGTCATGTCCCTCCACTGCATAACTACACACTTCCACCTTATCAAAGATTTTTCCCATATCGGCATTGGCTCAAAGCCTTCTTGTCCCTTTCTATTTCCTATAAACCTATCTTCCAGACTCTAGCTCTGTGAGTCTGCTCATTTGCTAATTCATATCAGTGAGTTCATATAATATTTGTCCTTCAGTACCTGGCTTGCTTCACTCAAAATAAGGTCCTCAAGATGCCTCCATGTTATCCCATGTGCTAATACTGTATTCCTTCTTACAGCTGAGTAATATTCCATTGTATGTATATACCACAATTTGTTAATCCATTCATCTGTTGAAGGGTATTTGGGTTGATGTCAACTTTTGGAAATAGTGAATAATGCCACTATGAACATTGATGTGCATATATCTGTTCGGGCCCTTACTTTAAATTCTTCTGGGTATATACCTAGCAGTGGAATTGCTGGATCATATGGCAGTTCTATATCTACTTTTCTGAGGAACCACTAAACTGTCCTCCACAATGGATGCACCATTCTACAGTCCCACCAGCAATGGATGAGGGTTCCCACTCCTTCACATCCTCTCCAACACGTGTAGTCCTCTGCTTTTTTAATAGCCACAAATCTAATGGGTATAGATGATATCTCATTGTACTTTTGATTTGCATTTCCCCAATAGCTAGTGATGTTGAACATATTTTCATGTGATTTTTATCCATTTGTATTTCTTCTTTGGGGAAGTGTCTATTCAAATCACTTGCCCACTTTTTAAATGTGTTGTTTGTCTTTTTTATGTTCAAGATGCAGGATTTCTTTATATATGCTGGCTATTAGGCCACTGATGGATATATGGTTACCAAATATTTTCTCCCATTGAGTAGGCTGCCTTTTCACTTTCTTGGAAAACTCCTTTGAGGTGCAAACATTTTTCTTTTGAGGAGGTCCCATTTATCTATTTTTCATTTTGCTGCTCAGGCTTTGGGTGTAAAGTTCATGAAACCATGTTTTATTACAAGGTCCTGTAGATGCTTCCCTACATTATCTTCTAAGGTCTTCATGGTCTTGACCCTTATATTTAGATCCTTGATCCATCTTGAGTTAATTTTTGTATAAGGCATGGGATGGTGATCCTCTCTCATTTTTTGGATATGGATATCCAGTTCTCCAACCACCATTTGTTGAAGATTTCATTCTGTCCCAATTGAATGGGCTTGGTGGCCTTGTTGAACATCAGTTGATTTATATCAGAACTCTCATTTCTATTCCATTGGTCAGTATGTCTATCCTTGTGCCAATACAATGCAGTTTAGAGCACTGTAGCTTTATAGTATGTTTTAAAGTTAGGTAATGTGATTCCTCTGATTTCATTTTTCTTTTTCAATATGTCTTTGGCTATTCCGAGCCTCTTCCCCTTCCAGATAAATTTCATAGTTAGTTTTTCTAATTTAGTAAAAAGTGCTCTGGTGATTTTTATTGGAATTACATTAAACCTTTAGATCAGTTTGGGTAGGATAAACATGATGTTTAGTCTTCCTATCCTTTAACAGGGAATATTCTTCCATTTCTATAAATCGTCTTTGATTTTCTTTAACAGTATT
>PVKH010015250.1:0-16174 GCA_004027955.1 Chaetophractus vellerosus | reverse complement strand
TACACATCAGCTGGTGTGCTCTTAAAAAAAAATCAGGCCAGGCTCTTATTTAAAATCTCTAAAAGCCTTCAAATGCCATTTAGAATGAAATCAAATTTGAACTCTTCTATAGTAGTTTTGAGGATTATATGAGGTAATGTATGTAAAGATCTTACCCTAGGGCTGGCAGCTAGTAATCATTTGATAAAAGATGACTTTCATTATTCATAAATCATTTTAGAGAGACAGCTTAGTGTGATAAAGAGCGTAGGTTGAGTATCTATAATCTTGAGTTCAACTCCTAGCTCTACCCATAAGCTGTGTGATAGTAGACACATCACCTGACCTCTCCAAGTCTTAGTGTCCTCATCTGTAAGAGGTGGCAAATAAAATTGGCCTCATCTGCCTCAAGACAGACCAAAAAGTAAAAGCTCTTTATAAACTATAAATCACTATATACTATAGTGATAAACTTTTATCACTACAATTTTCCCTATAAGACAAACCTTTGTTGTTATTTTAAGCCATCATTAGTTTTTTCCTTACATGAAAAATAGAATGGCTGTGACTCGATATTAAAGAAAAGCAGATGCAGAGTTCAGAAAGCTCAAAATTCAACTTCTTCTAAAATGGGAAATAAAAATTTTGATGTCACAATCTGAGACTCAGTGAAATTCAACTTGTTCAGTTGTTTTGCACCAAAAAAAAAAAAAAAAAAAAAAAAAAAGGCAGCCAGCAGGGCTATAAAAACATTCAGTATATTTGCAAATTGGTTTTTCCAGAGCACGTGTTCAATGTTCTGGAATTCCAGGCAGTTTTCTTGGATGCACTTTCTGAGTTCATTTATGGAAGGTAAACACTACTCTGGAGTGGAAATCGAGACTTGCAGTGAAATCACTTCTTTCCATCTGACAAATCATTAATTTTGCTTTATGCTTAAGTTGTATTCACATTCATATGAATTCTTCAACCCAAGTTTCTCTTCTGAGTGGTGTAGTCAGTGAGTCAAGGTCCTGATAACTTCTTTACAGGGTGGATTATTTATAATTTTAAAGCCTCTTGTATATTTAGTGACCAAGTCATTTCTATATTAATATACTCTAAAAGACCCTGGAAGAAACAGTGCTGTCATAAATCTTTTGGTGCCATTTATTCACAGATAATAGGTGTATGTCATTCTAGAAAAATGGCTCAGCTGGTGTAGGTGACCTTTTTTATTCTTTCCCACTTAGAGTCTGGGTCTATGATTGAACAGGTTGCTAAAGCTGACTGAACTCTCCTCTAATTTCATTTCATTTATCATTTAAAATTAACTAGACTAATTCAATACAACAAACTCATGCTTAGTGTTTTATTAGTCTGCTAAATATGCAGGTTTTTCACCAGGTTCAGCAGTAGGATATGCATAATAGGTAGGTTCATTCTAGATATTGCTTCACTGAAGTTACTCTTAATTTTCTTATCTCTTACCCTTCTCATCCAATAAATAAGCAAGTCACGCCAATATCTCTTGATGCAGTCCACCTCTCACCATATTCACTGCCAAAGCCCACATCTGTAAATCTCTTAACAGGCTTTCTGCTCATTCATTCTTGCCCCCTCAATTCATTCTGTGCTATAGTGAGTGATGCAGAACTTAAATTGCATCATATTCCACCATTGCCTAAAAACCTTCAATGGTTTCCCATTGCTTTTAGGATGAACACCAGAACCCTTAGAAAGGCTTGTGAGGCCTAGATGTTCTGATTCCTACCTCTCTAGACATGCTGGCAAATCTCTCCTACCAGCCACATTGACCTGTTTTCATGGTTCCTGTCTATTTCTTCTCACTTCCTGGCCTTTGCTTAAGGCTACTGCTGGGGCCTAGATGGCTACCTACCCCACACATTGTCAAATTCCCCACCTCTTTCCCATCTGTTTGCTATTCATCCTTTTACTCAGCTTAAATGTTACTTTATTAAGGAAAGCTTGCATGCCACCTCAGACCTGGGTCAAGTCCTCAGTTGGCATAGTTGAGAGTGTGGACTCTAGAGGCAGCCTGCTAGGGTTTTTATCCTACATCTACCACTTTTTACTTATGTGACCATGGACAATTTACTAACTTCTTTGGGCCCTATCCAAGAGGGTTGGTTGTGAGAGTTACATGTAAAACATTTATAAAACATGTGGAAGGAGTCTATATAGTAAATATTATTTCCAGAACACTCTGCAGTTCTTAGTAGTTTTCTCAATGTCATTTAAGTATTGATGTGATTGGTTGGTTATCATTAACTCTCTAAAAGGAAGCTTACTGAAGGCAAGTACCATGCTAGTGCAGTTTACCAATGAATTCCCAGGGCCTCTGCTGAGAACCTCAGAGAAAGGTAGTGAAATAAATCTTTACATGAATAAATAAAAGAATTGTAAGGTTTTGGCAGGGGTGGGGGAATGATTAAGAACTTATCTGGGCCTTAATTACTTCACATATAAATTTAGGGACAATGACAACAGATGATTTCTTAGTTTCTTATCTCAGCACTCCAAATTCTGGAATTCTGATAATTGGAGAAGATCAGATATACCAAAATGAAAAGTGGAATCCGTATGCTTTTTGTTACCTTGACCAATGGAGTTAAAAGGATTATTGGTGAGCAGCCCTAAATAAGCGACCTGCTTTGTCTTACAGACTTACACAGTACTTTCCAAAATTCTTATCTGCTGTCTTACCCCAAATGGCCTTTCTTATGGTGGATATGTAGAAAGAAACAGAACAAAATAAAATTTAGTAAGTAATGCTAAAGGAAAATATCTTGCTCTATAACGAAAAGTCCAGACTATATAAACAAAGCTCACAAAACATTTAACTTCAACAACAACAAAACACAATTGCCATTAACTTTTATTTAAATTGCTTTAGTTTATATAGAATATATAAAGTATTATATAGGGATTTCAGTGATTTAATTTAAATTTGGCAACTGCTGTAATTCAACTGAAATCATATTTTCAGATTACTATTCTGCTAAAATGTGGAAGGCTGGATCAATAAAAATCTCAGACTGCATTTGTAAGAATGATTTGTTGCCAAATAGTCTTCCTGTTTGATTGTAAAAGGCTAAGTTATAATGAACATTTGCTGTTAGAGAAGAGGGGATTCAAAAATCATTTTTTTGCATTTGCTACTGCAAACATCATTTACATTTAAATTCCTGACTAATGTGTGAGGAGAAAGTTTATGGAGTGTGAACTAGACCAAGTTGTAGTGCATGAATACATGCATACATAAACATAAAAAGAGCCTGAACTACTTAATGTTGGATTTTTAAAACTGGACTTCAGTGAAAAAGGGAGGAAGGGGAAGATCTGAATCACTTGTTTAGTGACAACTTAGAAGTTTCACAGGAATTGAAGTCCTACTATTGTTGACATGAGCACACTTATCACCTGGACCGATGGTTCACTGTTATGAGTGGTTCTTCTTTTCCACGTGCCGGATTTCTTTCTTTGTCTTCACCTTATAACCTTCTCCCTGCTTTAAAAGGAATGTACACATTCAGATTTCAAGACGAAAGGGTTTTAGTTATAAAGCAATTCTCATTTCGGTCCCCTGAGGCTGGATTAGGTTACGTGAAAAGCAGTTTAAAGCATTTTATCACTTCATGTCCAAAAATACACACAATCTATTTGGCTTAACCACTCAGTTTAGCATCATCAAGGCAAAAGTGCATAGAAAGCACTGTCAAAATGAAGACAATATAACAATATTTCATTATAATTCAGCAGGTTAGTGATAAATCAGAAAAAAATGAGCAGCCTGTCCATTTCCTATAGAATAAATCATTGCTGAAGCTCTCAGGGCACTCAAATCCCAATTTTTGAAAAAAATCAGTAAATTATAATTTATGATTTTTTAAGCCAGAATGTAAGTGATGTGCTGCAATCAGACAAAATTCTCAGAAAAGCACTAATCAAGAACTAAACCATTGAGCTGCTATTGATTTGAGGGGCATTTTTAAAATTTAAGTTTGTGGAATTACCAACCTCATCCCCTCACCCCTGGACTAAGCAGGCATCTCTTTCCCATAATATAAGACCTCGCTTTGCTTCCATGAAGAGAGACACTTCCCTGAGAGCAAAGGTGTTGCTCACATACTCAGTTTTTACCCTCTTTTAATGGAAAATATTGTATCCTTTCCAATTTTCTAATTTAGTCTTTCTGAGAAATTTTCAGTTCACTTTCTTATGTAAATATAGACCATTGAAATTTCCATTTTTCTAAATAGAAAAATAATAAAGGTCTGAGAAAAGGAAAGAAATGAATAACCAGATGTTTTCTCTGGGAACTGGGAATTCATTTGCTGTTATACTGCTTAGTAACGAGTTTGGTTCTCTTACTGGCACATTGGAAATGGGCTGTTATATACCTCCTCAGGTTATGATGGTGAAATTCAGATTTTTCCACAGAATATATTGGAAAGAGTAAATTTAAAGATTTGACGTAAGGATCTTGAAGTGAGGTTTCTAATGTTTAAATCCCATGTATTTGCTCTAAAGAATGCTCTCTCAGTGTCAGGGCAGGCACTTGGCTAGAAGCAAAGCACTGGGTGGAGGATGGGCAGCAATGGGGTTTAGAAGATTTTAGAACTGCCATGTGCTAGTCCCCATAAATGAATTTATCTCCATGAAAACTATAAAGAACTTAAAAACATAAAAAAATGTTAAGAAGTATTTTTCTTGGACCCTCATCAAATGCATAACACGTCAAAACAGCAAACAATTTATTTAGCCTGCCACACTGCAGATGCCAGCCTGTTAGCAGCATTTTCTAGGGAGTTCACAAAGCTTTTATCCTCTACTGTCTCCTTGGCAGTCCCTCTCCATTACCACATCATCATGTTTTCTCTCTTGTGGGATAACAATTCGTCTTATTACTTTCCGAGTGATCTGTAGGAAGCAATAGTGAAAAGCAGAGATTTTTCTTTTTTTTCTGTTTCAAGAGGCGACACTATAGCAAATAAATAGCGGTGTTTTTAAAGCAGAAAATCTAAATTTCAAGAGAAGCATGAAATCCCAATGATGATTACTTTTCTGGTGATGAGGTTCCCTTCTTCATCAGTAAATTGTTCTTCTGTGACAGATTCACCAGGAATGTTTTTTGCTTCCTCGCCCTAAAGGATGTGGCATAGAGATTAGCAACATACTGGATGGAGAGATCTCCACACCACTCCATACACCACACACATGCTCTGTGGAATTTCAGAAAAAGAAGCTGTAAATTCTACTTGCTACTCCAGGGCAAGAGGAAAAGGCAGACTCCACTAATGGTTATTTAGCAGTTAACAGCATTCAGAAAATTAAACCCCGAGTACGTACAAGAAAGATGGTGAGCAACAAATTCCAAGACGGAAGAATTAGAAAATGTATACATATAGAATGGAGTTATACATTGATGTACAAACCAAAAGGTTTCATTTGTTTTTTAAAAAAAAAATGTAACCAAAGTTTAGAGCTTTAATTAGATCATCTCACTTTGAGCACAAAGTTTTTCTTCATTACTCCTACCAAATCTCCAGAGGGAGATTTTTGTGGGTTGAGTTTTGTCTGATTTGAATTAAGATTGTGCCCTTAGCTGCGGTATTACATTTGACACCCTTTGTTAGTTTCATTTAAAATTTCATTTGCTAAGGACGATATATACATTTTTACAGGGTTACAAGCAAAGTTGAGGGTACAGAGGAAATTGTAACTTTTCCCAAGCCTTTTTAAGATCTTAAAATAAATGAGAATAACAATGTCTGATTAAGTACAAACTTTAAGAATACTACCTTCAAGTGAAGATGTCTTATAATTTTATAGACTGATTATCTAATCTCCGTTGCCACAGGCCAAAAAAAAAAAAAAATCAATACCAAAGGAATTCAAGATTGTATCTTTCAATTAGTGACTGTTTCCTGATTTGGAAGGGGGAACTGTCAAAGTCTTTTTCTGGTGAGTTTAAAAAGTAGAATACATTCTTAACTCTCCATGGTGGGCTCATATTTTCTGGCTCAGAGGCAGCTTGATGGGTTTAGATGTCTCCTTAATATCTTTTTACTAGTTCTCTGGTTGTATAATTTTTTAAAAAACACTCAAGAGGGCAAAAATCGGGCTATATCTACAATACATTACCTTCTTCTCTGGTATTCAACTTCAGTTTTGTCCCATTTATAGTTTTGGGGAATAAGGCAAACACCTTAAATGCAGAATAGTATTCCAGGGACGTATTGATCTGTTAGTCCCACTTATTGTTGAAAAGGTGTCCCAGAGAATGAATGCTACAGTCCATTGTACACTTGTGGTTTTTCTAGGGAAAATGGCAAATCACAAAGAAGACAGCTACATATCTGGGAGAGCTAGGATTTCTAACTCAACATTTTATTGATATGGAAAAGGTAGTGGCTCTGCTTATTCTGTCAGTGCTAGCTAATGGTGAAAATAGTCTATGAGTATCTTTTGTTACAATCAGTAGAAAGGCAGTTCTGGTTTAAAATGATAAAGACTAAAATACTATCTTGTTTTGCTAGCAAAAGTCTGTTCTCATTCCTTCTTTCTTTTTACAAAGTGACTTTATATTCTTACAGAGTGTGGGCTTATAGGTGTGACAATGGGTGGTACATATGAGTCATTTTACCTCATTGTGGTATAATGGGACCAAAATAAAACAAGGTTTTTCTTGCTGCTTGTGTTTAGTTCACTCTGAATCTTGCTTATGACTAGTTTCAATTAGCACAGATAAGAAGACATTAGAAAACCATAGAGGTATCATGCCAAAATGCACTAAAATTTGCCACACGTTTTTATGAGAGGATTTATATTTCCTATGTTGGTTTCATATATTTGGGAAAAAACACAATTTTACTTTATTTTTAAAGCAAAGGAATAAGAACAGCAGAAAAGTCAAAATGTCATGAAAGGTTACACTATAATATAAATATGAATGAGTGAAATGTTTTGGGGCCAACTTGAAAATGTTCAGCTCTTTGGGTGGTAGATAATTCAAAGGTTCCAAGAAAATCCAGCAAAATAGAATCCTGCTGGATATGTCATTGGATCCTATTTTGGTGAAAGATGCCAGTTAACTGAAAAATTGTCAAGACAGTCTCTAAAAGGAATGTGAAGTAGGTATATATATAAGCATAGTGAATACAAACAAATAGATTGATTTATATTAATAGCCTTAAAAAGCAAAGCCCACTTATAAATAATAAGCCAAATAGTTTGTTGGGAACTATTCTGTTATGTAGGCATTTTAACTGTTTCATACAGACTTTGAGTCCGTAGAATTCAATGTAAAGGTACACCTCTTTATCTTAAATGGCTATTAATGCTTTCATAAGGCCAATATAAATTGTCTGCTATTGTAGAAACTCACTAAATTGGGGGAGTTGATTAGATAAGAGTAGATTGAAAGTAAGAATTAATGAAATACGTTTTTTAATTCATACATCTTTAATTTTGTCAAATGGAGTTATAAATTAGACTAAGTGTTATCAAGGGGAGATTTCTGAGACCTCTTTAATGAGAGAGAATAATTTCTAATTTGTTTCTAAAGTTCTTGAATAGTTTGTACTTTTAAGTAAACAAAATTTCCATACCAAGTCTTGTTGACACCATTATTTTTGGCAACTTCCTCCCCCTTTCCCCCTCTATCCCAAAGGAAAATTATAGCGCATATGGTGTCACATTATCATCTCTTAATTCCCTTCATTATCACCTTAATGAAAACTACTTTTCTTTGGACCCTTGCTGGAAGCATTGCATTTCGAACTTTTGGATAAAATGAAAGAATAACAATGTGAAATGCACTGATTTGTCTTGATCTAGACAGCATGAAAACACAAGCTTTCCAAAAACAAAATGGATATGATATATGTACTCATACCAAGTATTTGCCAATAGAAGAATGGGGTAGATCTAGATTTATATAGACAGCAAAATAGATCTACCACATGTTAAGTGCAAAGAGCAAGTAACTACTAAGCAATACTTATAGTATAACCCATTTTTATATTCTAAGAAACCCACTAGCTGGGGACGTGTGTGCAAATGTACTGTATATATCGTTATATGTATTTAAAAACAAATCTGATGTGTGTGAATAGTGGTTACAGTTATTGCCTTTGGAAATGGAATGGGCCAGTAGAACTTCATATTCTTTTGAATTGCCTGATTTTGGGAAAACATATATGTACACATTTATTTGGAACACCAGTGTAAAAATTCAAAAATAGAAATAAAAATACAATTGAACCCTATGGTAAAAACTCAGTTATTTGAGTCTTACCAACACTTTGCAGTAGTTTGGCTAGTTGGTTTAAAGTTTTTACCTTTGCAGTTACTGGATTTGCTAAGCAAATCATGTAAACAAGTGCAAAGGACTGATAAATATATTTACGTTGCTTCCAAGCATTTAAAACTACTATGACATTATCAAACTGTACAGAAATAAATGAATATGCTGATACCATTTAGAAGTCCCAAAATAAATGGGGTAATTTGTTAGTTTGACTTATTCCATATGGATTTGAAAATATTAAATACTTTAAAACAAAACTTCTTTTAAAACGAAGGAATCCACATATGAAATTAAAGACAGAAAAAATCATAGGATTACAATTTCACCCCATTTATTACACAATTTGAAAGGCCTAGAAAATACATTTTCTCAGATGCGTGGTAATGAAATCCTGGGCACAGCTATTACTTCTCTTAGGAGGCACTTTCAGACCATAACTCATTTTGGGAGGGAGGAATGGAACAACCCCTAAGTAGTTTTCAGCTCTGAGATTGTATATGCTAGGGGAATTACTATGGCAAACAGTATCAATTTGCTGGTAGAGTTCAGAGTTGGAAAGCCTCCTTTAAGGCAGGCCAAATTCCCAGGTTTCTGGACCTAATACATAGAGATTCCAGGAATGACAGCCTAATGCTGTCCTCTTTTATGCCAATGGAAAGGTCCGAATAGCCAAATGTCTGATTTAGTCTAGGGAAAGATATTTTTCCTTTTTTTTTTTTTTTTGTCCTGAAAGAGAAAGAACATAGTATTGTGGAAAAGGTATGTATAGTGGGCACTTCACTAGAGGAGTAGGGATTGGGTTCTGGTCCCAGAGCTGGTATTCCCCACCTATGTGACTTTGGATAAATAACTCATCTCCGAGCCTTGGTTTTGTCATCTAGGAAAAGAACTGATTTTAGTCTCAGTGACCCATTTTGGTCCTAAATTCTCATTTTACATTTTTGACAGAGATGCTTCATGTACAACATATAAACAATTGCCGTTCTCTGAGCTTTTCTTTAACCTTTAAAAGATACCAACATATGGAGAAGAGAAAGGCAACTGGAGTGTCATTATTTTCTACTGCCTACAACTCTACAGGAAAACATTAACCAGAAATAACACTATATATGTAAATTATACAGTTTTTCTTATACCTATAACTTCCAATTATAATTAGATATTCTTCAGCTTTCAGTTCTCAGTCAACTATAAAAGATGATTTTCCAAAGCTTGTTTGAGTGATTCTCTTCATACAATCTTCTTCCCAGTTATAAAACTCACCCTCTGATTCTACTCAACTTCCCTAAAATTACACTAACATCAAGAAGTAGGCAGTTGGATGGATTATAGGCTCCTTTGTTTTATGAAATCTATAACATCATAAGTATTTTGATCCTTTAAACTTAAGTTCTTAATAAATATGTTAATATATATAAGTGATCACATATTAAACTCAAATACATCAATAACTCACACTAATAAAATTACTTAAAAGCTAAGAAGAATTACTTAACAGCTAACTTGCTGGTGCATGTCTAGAATTTGAGGAGGCCAAAAGAAATGCCCTCATTGACTGGGGAGTTTAGATGTTTTTATTGTTTTGTTTTTGTCTTCTACAGAGAAAAAATTCTTTATCCTTTACCATTCTCCCCTACTTTTTGGGCAGGATAAAAGTTTATTTTTTCTGTCCTTTATAAAGGAGAGTCAACTTCTGTATTGGGCTGCTATTACTTTGGATGCTATATGGATATGGCATATATTGAGCATTAAAAACTAGTTACAAAACAATATTCCTGATGTACTTTTTTTTTTAGATGTTTCACTTTAAAATAGAATTTCTTGAAGATACTGATTATGGTAATAGCAAAGTCTGAGCAAAGGTTATAGCTTTAACAAAAACCAATTTGTTTTGCCCCTAATCCCAGGGAACATGTGAGAGGTGACTAATTACAAGTATTGTATAAATTGTAGGTTAACTATCTGCAAATATGCTAGATACCAATAAGTAATCTGGCTTGCCTAAGTGAAATTTTCAAAGAAGTGATTCTTGCTTTATTTTGCAAGCACCCTATTGTGCTCATGGTTGATTTGGGGATAACAAAAGATTTAGACAGACTTACTGTCTTTTCCAGTATTTACAGAGTCTCAGGAAAAAACTGTACTAGAGCAGATTTGAAGGGTTTTCTTCTCTCCTTTCATTTGATCTTCATGAAAGTGCAAGGAGCAGCAGGATTAAGATGTTTTGGACACCTAAGCCAATTTCTCTGCTCTTTGTAGGGTCAGGGTCTCCTGACACTTTAGGATTGGGTGACAAATTTGATAAACGGTTTCTCAATAGAAATTTTCCTTTTTTTCTCTCCAGAGAAACCTAGGCAACCAAGGAGCTTGAAGTTATTTAGACCACATTCTCAAAGACCTGAAAAATGGCTTTTTAGTTTCCTGCACGCAATTATTCTAACATCAAGAATGATGTCTCTATAGAGAGGGTAGTGAAGACATGCAGTAGACTGCACAAAGTCTTCTTCAGGACCTAGCCATGCATAAAACCAGTGCTTCAAAAGGCCTTCTTGAGGAGATATTCATATAGTTTTCACCAATGTTGTAACAAGGGGGAATTGTATTTTTCATGTCCGGTAAAAATTGCTTCCTATACTTAAAAATACAGCTTGATTTTTTTTTTTTTTTTTTTGGTACCTTAGCCAAGTTAAAAACTTATTACAGGGGAATGAGTCTAACTCTGTTACCCTGGGGAGCATAAATTCCACAGTGAGGCCCACTGACAGGGTGCCGAATTCCTGAGCTGTCTGCCCTGATTATAATTTCTGAATGTCTCTAGAGCCCTCAGGAGCCCCACTATTTGAGACACTGTTTACTGTGACAGTCAATGAGATCCTGCTAAGACTTGCATAAGCATAACCTCTGGAATGACCTCCCAACTCAGTTTGAAATTTCTTAGCCATAAAAACTCACTTTTATTTATCATTTTCCCCTTTTGGTCAAGGTCTTTTTCCAGATGCATTGCTAGTTGGTGCTTGGTAATAATCCCTCAGTGCCAGGGAGGCTTATCCCCAGGAGTCATGTCCCATGCTGGCCCCCTCCCCCCTGGGGGGGGGAGGTAGTACGTTTATATGCTGCGTTTGGTTTAGAGAGAGGCCACATTTGAGCAACAAGGAGGCTTTATAACTCTTAGGCAGTATATTATACTAGGCTAAGTTTCAATTTCACAAGATAAGTTCCCAGTGTAACAGAGTTAGACTCATTTATAGGTTCTCTATACATGGCTTTTCTGCCCCTTTTAGTTGAACCCATAATTAGCACTATACTTGATAAATATATATCCCAGAGACTTAAATCTTTGGTCCATCCATGTGCCAGTTGAGCCCTGAATTTCAGCAGAGTTGTAACACTTACTCTCCAGTTTGTTGGACTCACCAAGGACAACTAACAAGGAGATGGTGATGGATAATGCCCATCCTAAGAGAACAGAGAATGTCTGCAACTGCAAGCTAGATAGTCCCATCCATCTGCCCCATAGGATCTAAGCCCCCTCTCAATTAGAAGCAAAGTGGACATTACCATCCCCAAATCTTCAAGATTGGGGAATGAACAAGACTAAATAGACTTATTATTCTACTATAGACATTATTATTCTAGCAATGGAAGAACTCTTATCATTGATATAAAGGCAGTGGCCACCAGAAGTTCTGAGGGATGGGAGAGGTAAGAATAGGTATAAAATGGGGACATTTTTGGGACACTGGAGTTTTCCTGCATGACATTGCAGTGATGGATACAGGTCACTGTATATTTTGTCATAACCTGCAAAATTGTGTGGGACAGAGTGTAAACTATAATGTAAATTGTAGTCCATGGTAGTAGCAGTGCTTCAATATGTGTTCATCAATTATAACAAATGTACCACACTAATGAAGGATATTGTTAATGTAGGAAAGTGTGGGAGGGTGAGGGAGTGGGGCATATGAGGATCCCTTATATATATATATTTTTGTTTTTTTTTCTCTTATATTTTTATGTAACATTTAATCTAAAGTGTCCTTAAAAATAAAAAAGTTAATTAAAAAAAGAACATATTGCAATTGCCCCCCCCCAAAAAAACCTATTACAGGGGAGCGGATGTGGCTCAAGCGATTGAGCTCCTGCCTCCCACATAGAGGTCCCAGGTTCAGTTCCTGGTGCCTCCTGAAACAACAAAAACAAACAACAAGCAAAACAAATGATAAAACCAACTCAGGGAAGCCAATGTGGCTCAGTGGTTGAGCTCCAGCTTCCCACATATGAGGTCCCAGTTTCAATCCCCAGCCCCTGGTACTTCAAAACAACAACAACAAAAACAACCTATTACAGGGGAGTGGATTTAGCGCAAGTGGTTCAGCGCCTGCTTCCCACGTACAAGGTCCTGGGTTCAATCCCCGGTACCTGCTTAAAAAAAAAGAAAAACCACACAAAAAAATGAAAACCTATTACAAATGTTTTTGCTTGAATTTCATGTCACATCCATCCATCAAAGGCTACAATCCCAAATTCTCAGCCATTCATTGATAAGTAATGAAGAAAGAGTTTTCATTTAGGCAGTAGGAATTTGACACTGAAGAGGGGGAACCTTTTTTCATTCTTTTCCTTCTTTATCTTACCTCATACCTTATTATAGCCTCTGAGGTTTCAATTGAACATTTCATTTGATATGAACCACTTTCTCACCAGATAGAATCTTTGTTCACACATATAACACTTCTCTAAAGAAAGCAGGATACAAATGCCAAGAATTCTCAGATACAATTTCAATTGCCACAGGTCAAACACAGGCCTAGATAGAACACTCACTATCATGCAACACGATCTTTTTTGGGTGTTATTTTATAAGCTGTCAAATGTGCAACAAAATATATACAGAGCCATTTAGTTATCAAGCATGCCAAATTTTCAAAACCACAAGAAAGACGTTGCTGAGAATACAGCCAAGCCCCGTCATGATTGGGCTCGATACCTTTATAATCAAACGCCGGCGAATAACTCGGGTAGTGACTCTCTGTTCCTCCTCTGAGCTTGAATCACTCTCACACTCTCTCAAGTCCTGATAAATGCATTTTTATTGTAATTTTATCATCATATTTAAAATAAAAGACATTCTGAGAAGGGAAATCAGGAAAAAATTACTTTTACTTGCTTTTTTGCCCTCTCAGGAAAATCATAATGTATATTTGTGAGAATCTTAAAAAAAAATTTAAGTGGAAGAAAATTTTTGAGCAGGAGTGTAAGTTAAATTTCTCTTTGTGTGTGTGTGTGTGTATTTGTGTGTGTGTATATATATATATATATATAGAGAGAGAGAGAGAGAGCAAGTAAAGATCAGGTAATTAAATTACAAATAATTAAAAATAATAATTATAGAGCCTTTTTGGCATCAGAAACTACATGCCACTATTATTTACAGAAGCATTTATATTCATTTTTAAACTAGTTTTAAATCTCTATTCATTTTACTTGAATGTATAGCCTTGGTGGTTGGGCCACATTTCTCTTAATCTACATAAATTGGCATACTACTTCTGATTTTTATAATATTTTGGCCAGATTTGACAACTTTATCAAAAGCTATTTTAAACTTTCTAAGGGGTAAATAATTTATATTAGCATAATTTGGAGTGTGTGTGTATATATATTTATATCCACAGATTTTTTTATCAGCATAATTTGTTACTAGCACACAGCTGGTACTCAGTAAGATTTTATTCACATGAATGAACATTGTAAAACAAAAAAAAGTTTGAGGGCTTTTTAAAAAACTTATATGAAATTAGGATGGAAAATCATTTCAAAGACAACAATATGGATGTACAGAAATTGCACAAAATATTCTTAGACAGTAAAGATCGAAGTAAGGAAAAATATCAGGTGGCAAACAGTTCCTAATTCAAGGGGAAAAGATTTTTGCTTCTACTTAAATGCCATGGTGCAGGGTGTTCATTGAATGATCTTATTTCTAAATTTTAATGGTGGGATTCTGAAAATAATTCTGGTATTTTATAACTTTTCTAGTTAGCCCAAATCTGATAGTCCTGGAGATAGAAATTGTAACTAACATCATTGGAAAACTGGATGGTTATATTTGTAAAAATAAAAATAAAACAAGTAAAACTGCTACAGGAGGTATGGGTGCTATATAAAATGATTTGGGGGCCGGCTGTAGCCCAGTGGATAAGGCGCCGGTACACCACATGGGAGGCCCCGGGTTCGGTTCCCGGGGACCTCTCCAGGCGGGCAGACCGCCTTGAGGGGCAAGCCACCCTGGGCGGGGCAAAAGCAGCCGTGGGCAGGGCAAAAAAAAGCCGCCACGGGGCAGGGCAAAGCCGCCACAGGCAGGGCAAGCCGCCTGCGAAACGGAGCCAAGCCGCCCGCGAAAAATGGAGCCTAGCCACCCACGAAACGGAACATAGCCGCCCACGAGCGGGGCAAGTCGCCTACACGGTGGGCCGACTTGGCGCATTGCCGCAACGGGGGGAGACAAAAAAAAAGCAGAGGTAGAAGAACACACAGCAAGAGCAAGCAGAAAAGGGGGGATATGTAACAACAACAAAAAAATGATTTGTGAAATGTTAATGAATAGATAATAAACAAGGTTATTTTTTCACCAAAGGGAAACTTGAAAAATATTTGATAAAAATATATCTTAAAATGTTACAGTAACATCAATCTTGACTTTAGGAAATTTCATCTGAACAAAACATCCCACTGAATAATATGGGTTTAAAGGGAAACAGTTTTGAACTCCTTGCAAAAATATTGGCCACTAAGTTCCCCATTATTAGATGATCCAAGTATTGTGAACGGAGGCTTTGCAATGGTTCACAATAAAAAAAGGCAGGAAAAGGTAAGAGAGATTCATTTTGACAGAAGAAAATAATTACTAATTGCATTCAGGAATTAATGGATTTGATGAGGCAAAGGAAAAATAATACATGGAATCTTAAGATGAGGAAAGATTTTCAATTGGTGAAAATTCAAAAGTAGAATATATGTTATGCAAATACTAACAAAAAAAGTATAGATGTCAACTGTCTCATAATCCTACCAAGAATCATCCAAGACCAGCCCCTTTGATAAAGAAAAAGTGATCATTAGGCCAGTGTTTGTTTCCACTTTCTCCTTGGAGTCTCTGCTAACCCTATGGTAAAGGGTAGAGAAGATGGCAGTAGAATCTCAGATCAGGATTCCTTTCAAAGAACTCTCTAGGAAGTCAAAAGAGGAAACCAAATGGGATTTTCTCATCACTCCTTGCCATGGGTCACGGCATGGAAAGAAGTGAAAATAGCAGATTTTTACCTTGTAACAGCAGGCAGCCATCCGTGTAAGAGCCGCACCCGGACTTTTGACCTGATTTTTTAAGGAACAAAAAGGGGGCTGTTTTCTGAGATCATACATGAGATGACCTAGTTGGTTGCTATTGTCTTAGCCACTGAAGACACATCCTGAATATCTATGGATTTCTTGTGAGGCCAGGCTCATATCTCCTCAAAGCTTTAACTCCATATTTATGGTCACAAAACATTCGTGCATTGGGGTGGAACCAATACCAAAAGCACAAACTTGTAAGAAATCTTGAAAATATACGCTAATAGTGATTATTTTCCATGACTCAGCCAAGATTTCATTCAGGGTTATGACTGTCATTTTCAGACCCTTTCTCCATGACTTCTCTCTGGTTCCCCAACGGCCAGTACATACACACATGTATTCACATACTGGTGCTTAAATTTGTATTTACATTATAATTTGCTTTCAGGGCTTCTCTGTTGATTTTTAATAGGCTTTTGCAAAATAAATTTTCCAGTTAAAATATCACTAGGTTATTGCTTCTCCCGATATTTTTTGTGGGCTCAT